>JAVSCE010013529.1:0-54344 GCA_032199065.1 Smutsia gigantea | reverse complement strand
AAATATTTGCATCTTTACAGTATTGATTCTTCTAATCCAAAAACATAGCATTTATTTGGAAATTCTTAAATTTCTCTGAATAATATTTTGTTGTTTACAATGTAAGGACCTTGCACTTCTTTCATTAGATTGATTCCTTTGTATTTGGTCATTTTTATGCTATTGTATGTGGTGTGGTCTTAATTTTTTCCAAAACATTTGTTGGTTGCAAATGTATAGAAAAATGATTGGTCTTTATGTATTGACCCTGTATCTTGTGACTTTGCTAAATTCATTTATAGATTCTAAGAGCATGTATGTTCTTCTGAATTGTATATGCACATAGTTATGTCAGTCATGAATAAAGACATTTTAATTCCTTCCTTTTTGATATAACTAATTTTTTTGGCTTTATTTCCATAGCTAAGATTACCAGTATGCTGTGGAACAAAAGTAGGAGTAATGGCCATCCTCGTGCAAAACCCACCATTCCAAGTCTCAAGAAGAATGTTTTCAGTAATTCGCCATTAGTTTGATGTTTGCTGTAGAGTTTTGCATGTAATCTTGATCAGAATAAATAATTTTCCTGTAGTCCTTAGTTTAAAAGATTGTTTTTCTGAACTTACTGAGATTATTATATGATTTTTCTCCTTTTATGAATGTTAACAAATATGCTGATAGTCTTTTCCAATGCTAAACCACACCTACCTCCTGGAAAATGACCTTTTAGTCATGATGTATTAACCTTTTTATATATTACCAGATTCTATTTTCTAACATGTATTCTGGTTCCCATTTTAATCATGGGATTAACTTGTAAGTTTCCTTTCTTGTAACATTCTTATGACCTATGCCCTGTTTGGGGAAAATAAATTATGTAGAAACTTTTAGGAGTTGGTCATAAAAAGAAGAATGTGCAGAAGAATTTGGCAATATGTAAAGGGAAAGTAATCTGTTAGAATAGCTTCTGGAAATTAGTCCTATGGGAAAAAATCTGATTGATTAGAACTTTGTATATGGCATGCCTATTACAACAGTGTGTGGAATAATAAAATATTACAAATTGTGTGTCCAAGATTTCCTAAATATTTTCACTCAACCAACTCTGGATAAAATGACAATCTTTGGCAGAAGCAAGAGGCAAAGAAGAGCAGTTAAGACAGCAGACTGCCCTAATGACTAACAACTCTCTTCAAATCACACATGCCACCAAGAGAGGCATGCCACCCTCTCCCAGGCGATGCTTTCTTCTAATAATAACACAAATATGCAATTTGGGCTCATAAAGACTCAGTTATTTTACCTTGATCCTGCTTAGTCATTTCACCTTCCAGGCTTACATGAAATTCCTTTCCCTCTTACTCCTCCTCCTCTGATTCTAACTATATCCTGAGCTCAGTTAAAATTGGTGGTCCTGGGACTTGAGAATATTTATGGTGGTTTCTTCCTATCTCATCTGTATCTCCTTTCATTTTATTAACCAAAACTTTTTTTTCACTTAAATGCACTAATTTACTCCTTTCAAATTTTTCTAACATAAAATGCTATCTTCAAGCGTAGTAAAAAACATGTCTGAACATATCTATCGATAATCACCCTAAATGTAAATGGCCTGAATGCACCAATCAAAAGACATAGAGTTACAGAATGGATAAAAAGCAAGACCCATCTATATGCTGCCTACAAGAGACTCACTTCAAACCCAAAGACATACACAGACTGCAAGTGAAGGGATGGAAAAAGATATTTCATGCAAACAATAGGGAGAAAAAAGCAGGTGTTGCAGTACTTGTATCAGACAAAATAGACTTCAGAACAAAAAAAGTCACAAGAGACAAAGAAGGACATTACATAATGATAAAGGGGTCATTCCAACAAGAGGATATAACCATTATAAATACTTATGCACCCAAGATATGAGCACCTACATATGTGAAACAAATACTAACAGATTTAAAGGGGGAAATAGAATACAATGCATTCATGTTAGGAGACTTCAACACTCCACTCACTCCAAAGGACAGATCAACCAGACAGAAAATAAGTAAGGAGACAGAGCCACTGAACAACACATTAGAACAGATGGACCTAACAGACATTTACAGAACACTCCACCCAAAAGCAGCAGGATACACCATCTTCTCAAGTGCACATGGAACATTTTCTAGAATAGACCACATGCTAAGCCACAAAAAGAGCCTCAGCAAATTCAAAAAGATTGAAATTATACCAACCAACTTCTCAGATCACAAAGGTATCAAACTAGAAATAAATTGTACAAAGAACACAAAGAGGCTCACAAACACATGGAGCCTTAATAATATTCTCCTAAATAATCAATGGATCAATGACCAAATTAAAACTAAGATCAAGCAATATATGGAGAAAAATGAAGGCAACAGGGCAACGCCCCAACTTCTGTGGGATACAGTGAAGGCAGTTCTAAGAGGAAAGTATATAGCAATCCAGGAAATTAAAAAAATTAAAGAAGGAAGAACAAGCCCAAATGAATAGTCTAAATTCACAATTATTGAAACTGGAAACAGAAGAACAAATGAGGCCCAAAGTCAGTAGAAGGAGGGACATCATAAAGATTGGGGAAGAAATAAGTCAATTTGAGAAGAATAAAACAACAGAAAAAATTAATGAAACCAAGAGCTGGTTCTTTGAGAAAATAAACAAAATAGATAAACCTGTAGCCATACTTATCAAGAAAAAAAGAATCTACACACATAAACAGAATCAGAAATGAGAAAGGAAAAATCACTACGGACACCACAGAAATACAAAGAATTATTAGAGAATACTATGAAAAATTATATGCTAACAAACTGGATAACCTAGAAAATATGGACAACTTTGTAGAAAAGTACAGTCTTCCAAGACTGACCCAGATAGAAACAGAAAATCTGAACAGACTGATTACCAGCAATGAAATTGAACCGGTAATCAAAAAACTACCCAAGAACAAAACCCCCAGACCAGATGGATTCACTGATAAATTTTATCAGACATTTAGAGAGGGCATAATACCCATTCTCCTTAAAGTTTTCCAAAAAAATAGAAGAGGAGGGAATACTTCCAAACTCATTCTATGATGCCAGCATCACTCTAACACCAAAACCAGGCAAAGACATGACAAAATAAGAAAATTGCAGGCCTATATCCCTGATGAACATAGATGCGAAAATACTCAATAAAATATTAGCAAAAAATTAAAAAATACATGAAAAATATCATCAATCATGATCAAGTAGGATTCATCCCAGGGATGCAAAGATGGTACAACATTCGAAAATACATCAACATCATCCACTATATCAATAACAAGAAGGAAAAAAATCACATGATCATCTCCATAGATGCCAAAAAAGCATTCTACAAAATTCAATACCCATTCATGAAAAAGACTCTCAACAAAATGGGTATAGAGGGCAAGTACCTCAACATAATAAAGGCCATATATAACAAAAACCCACAGCCAAGCCAACATCATACTTAACAGAGAGAAGCTGAAAGCTTTTCCTTTAAGATCGGGAACAAGACAAGGATACCCACTCTCCCCACTTTTATTCGACATAGTTCTGGAGGTGCTAGCCGTGGCAATCAGACAACACAAAGAAATAAAAAGCATCCAGATTGGCAAGAAAGAAGTTAAACTGTCATTGTTTGCAGTTGACATGATATTGTACATAAAAAACCCTAAAGAATTCACTCCAAAACTATTAGATCTAATATCTGAATTCAGCAAAGTTGCAGGACACAAAATTAATACACAGAAATCTGTTGCTTTCCTATACACTAACAATGAACTAGCAGAAAGAGAAATCAGGAAAACAATTCCATTCACAATCGCATCCAAAAGAATAAAATACCTAGGAATAAATCTAACCAAGGAAGTGAACGACGTATACCCCCAAAACTACAAGACACTCATGAGAGAAATTAAAGAGGACACTAATAAATGGAAATTCATCCCATGCTCCTGGGTAGGAAGAATAAATATTGTCAAAATGGCCATCCTGCCTAAAGCAATCTACAGATTCAATGCAATCCCTATCAAAATATCAACAGCATTTTTCAATGAACTAGAACAAATAGTTCTAAAATTCATATGGAACCACAAAAGACCCCAAATATCCAAGGCAATCCGGAGAAGGAAGAATAAAGCAGGGGGTTTTATGCTCCCGAACTTCAAGCTCTACTACAATGCCACAGTAATCAAGACAATTAGATACTGGCACAAGAACAGACCCATAGACCAATGAAACAGACTAGAAAGTCCAGGTATTAACCCAAGCATTTATGGTCAATTAATATACTATGAAGGAGCCATGGATATACAATGGGGAAATGACAGCCTCTTCAACAACTGGTGTTGGCAAAACTGGACAGCTACATGTAAGAGAATGAAACTGGATTACTGTCTAACTCCATACACAGAAGTAAACTCAAAATGGATCAAAGACCTGAATGTAAGTCATGAAATCATAAAACTCTTAGAAGAAAACATAGGCAAAACTCTCTTGAATATGACCATGAGCAACTTTTTCAAGAACGTATTTCCTTGGGCAAGGGAAAGAAAAGCAAAAATGAACAAGTGGGACTATATCAAACTAAAAAGCTTCTGTGCATCAAAGGGCACCATCAATAGAACAAAAAGGCATCCTACAGTATGGGAGAATATATTCATAAATGACATATCTGATAAGGGGTTGACATCCAAAACAGATAAACAGCTCATGCCTCAACAACCAAAGAACAAATAACCCAATTAAAAAAATGGGCAGATGATCTGAACAGACACTTCTCCAAAGGAGAAATTCAGGTGGCCAGCAGGCACATGAAAAGATGCTCCACATTGCTAATCATCAGAGAAATGCAAATTAAAACCACAATGAGATATCACCTCACACCAGTTAGGATGGCCAACATCCAAAAGACAAACAACAAATGCTGGGAGGATGTGGAGAAAGGGGAACCCTCCTACACTGCTGGTGGGAATGTAAATTAGTTCATCCACTGGGAAAGCAGTATGGAGATTCCTCAAAAAACTAAAAATAGAAATACCGTTTGATCTAGCAATTCTACTCCTAGGAATTTACCCTAAGAATGCAGGGGCCCACTTTGAAAAAGACATATGCACCCCTATGTTTATCGCAGCACTATTTACAATAGCCAAGATATGGAAGCAACCTAAGTGTCCACCAGTAGATGAATGGATAAAGAAGATGTGGTACACAATGGAATATTATTCAGCCATAAGAAGAAAACAAATCCTACCATTGGCAACACCAAATGGAGAGGGCCTTATGCTCAGTGAAATAAGCCAGGTGGAGAAAGACACGTATCAAATGACTTCATTCATCTGTGGAGTATAAGAACAAAGAAAAAACTGAAGGAAGAAAACAGCAGCAGACTCACAGAACCCAAGAATGGACTAACAGTTACCAAAGGGAAAGGGACTGGGGAGGATGGGTGGGAAGGGAGGGATAAGGGGAAAAGGGGCATTATGATTAGCACACATAATGTGTGTGGGGGGGGGCACGGGGAAGGCAGTATAGCACAGAGAAGAGAAGTAGTGACTATGTAACATCTTACTATGCTGATGGACAGTGACTGTAATGGAGTATGTGGTGAGGACTTGATAAAGGGGGGGGGATCTAGTTATCACAATGTTGCTCATGTGATTGTATATCAATGATACCTTTACAAGAAAAAGCCATGTCTGTACCTTTAAAAACTATCTACATTTCATGTATTTATTTAAACCTGAAGATTTTCCTACTTATTACCAGGATAAAATGTAAATGACCACCAGTAGGGGATTGTTTAAATGAATTATGGTACATCCATAGCCTATTGTATTCATGCACTAATAAATATATGTTTAAAGATTATCTAAAATATCCAAATGTGTCTGCAATATATGGGATATTAAATTTACAAAACGGTTGTGGAATATCATTTCAAATTTACTTTAGAAAAATAAACATGAGGACTTCTAGTTAGAAATGGTTTGTGGCAATCAGCCCTCAATTTACCTTCTCTGAACATGCTATTTAAATGTGAACATTCTATTTAAATAAGTATTAATAGGTTTGTCACTTCTGTTTAAAAGGTAGAAAGTCATGATAAAGTTGTGACAATTATACCAACTGAGACAAAAACTTATTAAGTTAAAAAAGCACAAAAGCACACATTTTTAAGGACACCAAAGAACTGTGTTATGAAGAGGTTCAGAGAAACTAAATTTTATAGCAGAACATGTCAGCTTGGTGAACAGAGATCAGTTGCCACTAGAGTTATGTGCTGAGTCTTTGTAGACTAAGGATCAGACCAACAACAGGCAAAGGGACTCTGCTGTAGTAAAAAAAAACTACCAGAACTTTCAGAAACACATAGGATGGTTTGACAGATTGGTGTCTTCAGGAGGCCTAAACAATAGACAATGATAAGTAAGGATATATATGAAGTTTGGTAGGGGTCAGGGATCAAATTTCCTTTCATATGGACGTTCATCTGATCCAGCATCACCTGTCAAAAAGATTTTCCTGAGTACTTCTGCTTTGAATTCAGAAATGCCCAGAGCTGAAAGGAGGATCCTTCCTACTCATAAAATAAGAAGTGGGAAAACTGCAAACTAATGACTCACTTCGGAACCCTTCAGAGAACTGAGGTCTCATGGAAAACATCAAACACAAAATTTAGTGAAAGATAGGTACTTGCGGGTAAAAAGAGGATCTAAGCATTTGCTTACTTGGGACAAACACTACCTGAATGCTATATAAGCCATTAACAAGATTAAATTAGAAAATTTCAAGAAATTTCTAAAGGCTGAGTGGGGGCTGCCAGGAGAGTATGAGAGTATGAAGTCTTGGAGGAGTTTCACACCATCCTGTGAGCTTTTCTTCCAAGATCTCCACTAGATGCCCACAAAAAAGATTTGTGAGGATCCTTAGAAAGATCACTCTTGCTGCTTTAGCAACCCCTGCCAAAATCCCAGCAGACACATCTTCCCTGTTTCTTTTATGGCTTAATCTACACCGGAAAAAGGCATCAATGTTCTCTGTATCCCTTTGCAACTTTCCTGTGGATCTAAAGTTATTCACCCCAAAGGATTATTTATATATTTTTTTAAAAAGCTTTCCTTGAGAATGATAAAATGTGTACTTCCTGGCATCCAGAAGCTGGTCAGGCACTCACATTTAGGCCATGTTATTCTCCTAACACACAAACATTTTCACAGAATACCAATCTTGACCAAGGTTATTCTGAGAGTGTGATAAAATGACACCAAGTACGGCTTCTCCGCAATTGTGTCTCAGCACAGACAAAAACAAGGTCCCTGTGCCACACATCAAATACCACATACTCTCTTTCTTGGTGAAAATGAGTGACTGCTACTTCTTTACCAATTATAAATTCATCTTCCTTCTAGTCTCCCCTTCCTATAGAGAAACTGTATTGAGATACCCAATCACAAAATTGCCCATGCCTTCTTGAAGCACTTGATCCAGACTGAACCTTCCTTTCCTTAGAGTCTCCTCAAATCATTCAACCCAAACTCAAATCCTTTAGTAGGTTCTTTTAAACACCCTCTTATCAACCCCCTCTCCCCCGCAAAAAGTGATTCTCCATGATGTATGTTCTCCCTTGTTGCAACTTGTTTAATTACAGGTATCTTTCTAGAGGTCGTTGGCTGAAGGACATTGACACCTTAACGTTTGAATTTGCTTGATGCCTTAGGATGAAGATCACCTGACTGAACATGTGGGTCTATTTCTGCTGTCTATTATTTTCCATTTATCTATTTGTCTACTCTTATGTCAGTCCCATATTGTCTTGATTGCTGTAACTTTATAAGCAAGTCCTGAAGGTAGGGGAATGTAACTGGACTTTTTCAAGAATATTTTGAGTATGCTAGATATTTTGTGTTTCTACATTATTTTTGAATCAGTTTATCAATTTCTTCAAAAAGTGTGTTGCAGTTTTGATAGGGAATCTATAAATAAGTTTGGGGAGAAATGACGTAAAATGGTGAGTTTTTAAGTCTTGCTGCATTTATTTAGGTCTTTTAAAATTTCTCGTAGTGATAGCTTAGTTTTCAGTGTAGGAATTTTGTACACTTTTGCTAGATTTATTCTTAGATATTTGGAGTTATCTGATACTATTTTAAATGACATTATTTTTTAAATTGCATTTTCCAGTCACTCATTATTAGTGTACAGACATGGTTGATTTTTTTTTATTGGCCTTGTATCCTGTGACCTTGTTAAACATGCTTGTTAATTTCAGCAATATTTTGTAGATTGAATATGCTTTTATTAACAAAAGCATGTATTCTGTGGTAATTGCACTTTAACTTCTTCCTTGCCAATCCTTATGATCTTTATTTTATTTCCTTGCCTTATAGAACTGATGAGGTCCTCTAGGGCAATATTAAATAAGAGAGGGGCTCCCAATGTTATGGAGCAACTACTTAGCCATTCACCATTGAGTATAATGTTACACACAGGTTTTTTACTGATACACTTTATTAGGTTGAGGATATTCTTTGATAAATATTGAGACACCTCTTATAGCCCAGAAATCAGTCTAGTTTGGTAGATGGTCCACATGCTCTCACAAAGAATGTGTATTCTGAAGTTGGTAGATATTAGGATTCATAAATATCAGTTAGGTAAAGTTGGTTGGTAGTGTTCAACATAATATCCTTTGTCGTTTTTTTTTGGCTAGTTGTGTGAAATTCTGGCAGAAAGATGTTAAAAGCCCACAATTATGATGGTGGGTATGTCTATTCTTTTATCATTGTCAATAATTCTTTCATATATTTTAAAGCTCTGATATTAGTTGATTTCAAATTTGGATTGCTATGTATTTTTAATGAACTTATATAGGTTTTCTTTTTGAAAGATAAAAATACTGTTTAAAAATGTTTTAATTTTTTTATATTGAGACAATTTTCAATAAATGGTGTTGTGAAAACAGGACGGCTACGGGAAGAACAATGAAACTGGGTCACTGTCTTATACCATAAACAAAAATAAACTCAAAATGGATTGAAGACCTAAAATAAGATATAAAACCATGAAACTCCTAGAACAAAACTCTTGAACATCAATCAGCATTAGCAATTTTTTTCTGTATATGTCTCTCCAGGCAAGGAAAACAAAAGCAAAAATAAAACAAGTGGGACTACATCAAACTAAAAGCCTTCTGCACATCAAAGGAAATCATCTGCAAAATGAAAAGACAACCTACTGTATGGGAGAAAGATAAAAATACTCAAATTATACAGTGTTGATAGTTGCACAGCTCTGTGTATATAAAAAACACTGTGCTGTACACTGTAAAGGTCGCATTTTATTGTATTTGAGTTATATCTTAATAAAGCTGCTTTTCAGAAAGAATCTCTAAAGTAACCTAAAATGTTCGTAAATTTATTGCTAGGTTTACATACATATACATGTATGTGTGTGTATGTGTACGTGTATATATATCAGTATAAAAATTATAGAATTATCTTTAAATTATATACACAACAAAGAATATAAAGGAAATGATATGGGACAGACATCCCCGATGCAACCTCTTTGCCAGAGTAGCAATGTTGCAAACAAAAACGTCAAAACTAAGCTATTTCTCAGGCAGAACCTTCATGATGTTTCTAACATAGATCCTGTTTGCTTTCCAACCCTGGTTTTCCAGCTCTCTTATTGATGACATGTGCAACCTGATATCCTTGAATAAGATTTATTTTTGATTCAAGAATCCTGAGCGTTCTGTTGTTCATAACCACACACCCTGATTAATGCAGAGGTTGGCAGATGTAGGTGCTATTTACAGTCATAAAGGGAAAAGAAACATTTTATTTCTAAAACCACTTTATTGACGTGTGATTGATGTACAAAAACCCATACATATTTAATATATACAAACTGATTTAAAGAAATTCCTAAGAGAGAACATGTACAAGGAAGAAAAGAGAGCCCAAGGCCTCAACACGGAGCATGTCAGCTTGAAGAGGAGTTTAGAGGAAGAGGAGCCAAAAAATGAACCAAAGAATAGAATTCACACAGGAAGGAAGAAAACCAGAGGAGGGTGGTTTCTTGAAATCCAGAAGATTCAAGAGAAAGGAAGTAGGCAGCACATTCCATCCTACTAAGTCTGGGCAGAGGAATGATGTTTGATTTAACATCAGAAAGTTCTTGGAGAACAAGGAAAAAACAATGTACAGGACAGAAGGGGATGCAAGAATTGTTGGAGGGG
Source organism: Smutsia gigantea (assembly GCA_032199065.1). NCBI lineage: Eukaryota > Metazoa > Chordata > Mammalia > Pholidota > Manidae > Smutsia > Smutsia gigantea. Next base: position 44,093 of record JAVSCE010013529.1, on the reverse strand, counting down.
GAGATGAGGAAGCGGAGACAACCCATTCAGAAAACATATCATGAAAGTTTGGCTGTGAAGAATGGCAGATATATAAACAATAAATGGTAGGGAAGTATCATCAAAGGAAGGAATTTGTTTAAGACAGAGAGTAGTGGAGCATGATTGTGTAATAATGGGAATGACCACTAGAGCAGGAGAATATAAATATGCAAGGGCAACAGTGGTTATCTGTAGGGATAAAATATTTTAAAGGGTGAAAGTGAAGATGAGATAAACTGGAAATGCTAGATTTGTCAAAATCATGATCCACCTGCCCCATGCTTCATACTCTTACTTAAAGACAAGTTGGCACCTACGTCCCCATGGATTGCCAAGTTGAGAATGAAGGGTTAACAAACCAGGAATGGCCAGAAGATGAAGGAATGGGATTTGAAGTCCATGAACTCAAGATTGAGTAATAGAGTTTAACATAGAATGACAAATTTAAATTTTGAGAAATGTATTGGCTAGGGGTTATTATGTACCACTGGTAGTTCTGTGGCATGTATGTGAATATTTGTGTGTTGTATGTTCAGAGTTGGGGAAGGGTGGAGCTGTGGAAAGATCATGTTGTTAAGTAAAAAGATATCCCTACAATGAAGCAAATTAGTGGAGGGGACTTTCTCCTTTACAGGGGGAGAAAAGGGCAGTCCTCAAGACAGAGAAGATAAACTAGGAACAAGGATCAACCCAGAATGGAATCTGGAGATGGGTGATTTTATTCCTGGACTTTAAGGAACATTGATACTTAGCCATCATATCCTAGTAGTTTTGTTCCATATTATAATTCCCTCTAGTTCCTCTAGTTACATTTACCCTGTCATTAAAATCTGCTGCTCCTATAATATCTAGAGAGGTATTTGGGGATATTCAAGAAGTAGGGCTGTGGGGAGGTGGAGGTGATGCCTGAAGCAGCGTGGGAGGCTCTACGAGACTGGGAAATCCTTAAAGAAACAGGATGCTGAAGTGGTGGCAGGGGCCATGTGTTAGCTATTTCTCACAGTATGAAGAAAGGCCATAGGAGAAGCATGTACTCCTGTGAGAAGCATGAGAAGAGGCAGCATGAGAATGCCAGCTGTGAGGTGCAGTGGAGGGGGTAAAAGATTCCATGAAGATTGAGAAAGCATTGCTGCAAAGCACTGTGGAGAAGGTAAAGTATGTAGTGGTGACTGAGATTGAGGCACTTTATGGGGCAGCGAGAGATTTGTCATCAGCTCCGGAAATGGTGGGGGATAAGCCAGGGGAGAACAGGGGCACTTTTCCTTTAGGCTCAAATTTGCTCAAGGTTCTCCTATATTAAAGGAATATCCCATAATCCTTCTTCAAGCTCCTGTCCAATCTATGTACTTTTTCTTCTCTTCCAAATAAATGCCATCAATTCCTTATATTTTATCCCAACCCTACCTCCTCCCTCTGAACTCCTGCCACCTCCAGTTCCCCAGGATGTTTCTTGGACTCTGAAAGGCAGAATTCAAGACAAAGTGAAGGAAGTATGAAATTTATAGGCCATTGTGATGCAGCCCTGACGTGCCAGGGCCAAATTCCTCATGGCACATCTCAGGAACCACAGAGCTCAGCCCCAGGGGCCCCCTAGATTGTGAGGGGTGATACTACCAGTCCCGAACTTTTCTCGCTTCCTGGTTCCAGAGAGTCTGTGGTCACACCACCACCCCACCCCCAACCCAGGCTGCTTATAGCTTGATTACCAAAATGTCCCTTGGTGGATTGTGCCCGACTCACAGAGACTGGAGAGGAGATTAACCTTAAGGACAATAAAACACATGTTTTCATGACACCAGCATAGGCAAATCTTGTCCATCATGTAGGATGCATGGAAAAGAGTTGTCCTGTGATAGGAACGTGGCAGGAAGGGGATCCCATCCAGGCCTAGTATACTAAACCTTTACCCCTCTCCTTGTGGGAGTCACTGAGGGGTCTATATATATACTGGAGGTGCATGCACTGGCCATAAAGATAAAACAATACTCCCGCTAAGGTGCTTTTACTTCCTGGCCATTTAGGGTACACTACTGTAATCTTTGGGGCCCACTTTGCCATTACTCTGGGGATACATAGGAAGCCAGCCTCCAGGTCATGTCTCCAAGGTGCTGGGAGGGCCAGCCATTGCCTTCCTTGCATTACTGCTCCTCTATAGTCTTACTCCAAGGCAATCACCTCCTGGACATCCAGGAGGGACCAATACCCAAGCAAATCAGGGATCCCCTGAGGGGGTGTGGGGCATAGAGAAGGGCATGGCAGGTGGATACTGGCAGTGGATATGAGGCAAATTCCCTTTCCAAAAGGAGACTGGACATCTGAAAAAGATCCTGAGGCCAGGATGATAAGCCAGGCTTTGGGTTATGTCTGTGTTGGTTGTTCAGTTGGAGGGGAGATGAAATTCTTTAGAATTTTTGGACTGAGGAGTTCACTGCATGGGAAATGGTGGGCCACTGGGACCCAGGAAAAGAGACTGAAACTGGACAAGTAGACTTCCAAGACATCTATAACACTGCAAGTAAAGGGAGATATAGAGAGGGACATACTCCAACATCTGTGCTGCCTTTCCTCACAAGTTGGTGCCCTGCAAGGTCTCATGTGCTGCCTGACAGCATGTTTGTCCAGCCACAGAAATGGGGGCAAATGCGAAGAAGGGGTTGGCTGCTCAGGGACAGGAAGAGGTGCTTAATTCTGTTTTCCACAATCAGGAGACTGGCAGAGACCTCCCTCCTCTGAGCCTCCCCAAGGCCCTGGTAGATCAGGGGTGGGTGAGGAAGTGGGAGCCCTAGCAACTGGTCCCATGGTCTGGGTAGAGGTGCCCCAGGCCAAAGAGGAGTGGAGGAAGTTGTCTGCCCCAAGTGACTCCCCCAGTGGGAATCCTGGAACACTTCTGGGAGCAGTACTTCTGAAATCCATCTGGAACTGAGGTTTGTGCCAGAACGCTGGGGCTACTGGAAACCTCCATAACTGTAGGGCCTTCTAATCTAAGAAGTAGCCCTTAAATGCTGAATCATTGCCAAGATAGCGCTCACCGGATAAGCATAAGGCAGCGCCTGAGCGTGCTTTCAAAATGAAACAAGTTTGCTACCTGTCTTCCGGGTATCTCCCTATTGGTGGCTTGAGTCTTCAGTGAACGTGATCAGCTCGTGGACACCGTTTGCTTGCATTGTGTGCCTTCCTGCGTGAGGAGCTTATGACTGCTTGACCTTTATGCTGATTGGCCCATGAATGTTATATATACTCTGCTGTTTCTGCAATAAACGTGTTCCTGCTTTAACTGAGCTCCCTGTTGCGTCTGTTTGTCTCCGGGGCGGACAGTCGGCACTCACCTCTCCTGACCTCAACTTGCTGGGGCATGCCCTTCTCTTCCCTCCGCAGGTTCGGAGGATCCTGAGGAGGGCTAAAAACCCTGACACATAACCTGACAGAGGTCATGGAGGTGGGAACAGGAGAAGTGGGCTGGGTAGCAGGAATCCTGGATTCCATGGGCATGGTTTGGAGGGAAAGTGCATTGTTGCTAAGAGGTGGCTAAGGGACAAGGAAGCCAGCCTAGGTCTCCCAGCCATGGAGGTGCATTATGGAGAGGTAGAAATGCTGGGTTGGTGATGAGCATCTTGACAATTTCTATCCTCCTCCGCCAGGCAGTGGGCGCAGGGCAAGGTGAAACTGAATAGAACGTGCTTTCTAATCCCCGAATAGGAGCTTGTGCACCTCAGAAGACGGAGCGGAGCGCACACATTTCTGTCTTTCTCTTTGTCTCATTCTCAGTCCCTGGACAGCACAGGAAACAGATACCTTGGTTACCATGGGAACTAGAGCTGAGTGATGCATTGGGCTGTGGGAGGAAAGCAGAGGTGGCCCTGACATAAAGGCCCTTGGGAGAAGAGATTTGAGCAAAGTGCTCACATTGAAAGAATTCACAATTTCCCCAAGTACGTCAGTCCCTGCAATTATTATTACTCAGGAAACGCAGGTGCACAGACACCACGCACATACACGTCATTCTCTGCATCGTGCTGGCTGGCCTGTAAGATTCTTGTGGGTGACACTGGGCTATGGCCACTTCAACATGCATTATCACCCTGTCATCTTCCTCTTTCTGTCCTCTGGCTCACCTGCCTGCATTGTCTTTCAGCTCCTCCTCGCTCTGTCTTTCCCTACCCCTCTCCTCTTCTCTCCCGCCTGAGTTTTTCATTCAGGACCTCCATTGTTTGGCCCTCTTTTTCCTTCCTCCTTCTCTCTATACCTTGCTCTTCCTCGCCCCCTCCTCCCCTGCCCCTGCCCAGGGCCTTATGGAGTCACTAAGAATCAGACCACTCAATTCTCGTGGGCCTAGTGTGGGCCATTATTGCCCTTCAGCCTTGTAGGTCACTGCATCAGAAAATCAATCGCAGGCATCTTTGTTCCACTGCAAATTATGATAAGTATGTGGAACTAAGTGGCAGGCAGCTAGGAGTGTGAATAGGGGACTAATTTCCATGGTGGGCTTGGTGAAGGACATGTCATTAGCCTTTGGCATTCCGCTGCCCAGCATCCCCTTGTGCCTCTGAAGTAACTGCCTTCCTACCCTTTTACATCGGGAGCAATGCCCCTGTTGGATCGTTTGCAGCATGATGGGACTCTCTGATGGAACCTCCGATGTCCTGCCGTCTGCTAGGCAAGGTGTGAACACAAAGTCCAACCAGATGCCCACTCCTTGCAGTCTGACTAACACACACACTGAAGCGGCTGAGGAGCTGTCTCATCTTGTCAGTGGGCCCTTGTTCCCACTCCCAGTTCCCCAGAGGCACTTAGTCCATGTCCTTCATCCATTCTCTTTCTCATTCTTTCTACTGACGTCTCTCTGACCTCCCTCTCTCCTGGTTAGATCCTTTGTTAGAGGCATAAGCCCACAAGGACAAAAGGGATGAGTGAGGAGACAACAATAATGAAATATCCGAAGGTGGGAAGCAGACGGATGAGTGATATCTGACAGCTGATTTAAGAGCTCTTAATCCTAACCCAGCAGTGAGAAGAGGCTGAAAGCAAAGGTCTTTAACCCCCTCCCTAGACCTTCAAACCATCTGTGAGACGGGCAGTGGCATGTTCCCCTGCAAGCTAGGGGTAATGGTGGGGGTTGTAAATAGCATGGCTGCTCCAAAGTGCAGTTAAGAAATGTTTAGACACCCAGAATCCCTCTCAACTCCCAGGAGCAGAGCAAATTGCTTTCCCCAAACTCTTGAGAGTTTGAGGAGAGACTTACTCTCTGGAGGGGATTTACCAGCAGCTTTATAGGCTTTGGAACCTTGAGCACCCATGTCCAATGTAAGGATTTAAGAGAGAAAACGACATAAATGTCCAGTCCATAACCTCACTCCTCCCAGTTTGGTGTGCAAATTGTTGGCGTCTTGCCTTTTCCCAAAGAGGCAGGAGATTCTTCCCTGGGTAATGCAGCCATCACAAGAGGAGAGATCTAGTAATTTTAGCAGGCAAAGCTCTCCCAAGTTTTCAATGTTAGTCACTTCAAAATATTTTGTAATTTCAATGTGATTTCTTCTTAGAGCCATGGGTCATTTAGGCGGTATGGGTGGTATGTCTCCACTTGGATTTTGTAACGACTTTGTCGTTAGTCTATCGTTTAATGGCACTGTGGTCAGAGAATATACAAATCACGGAAGAATCAGTTCTTTAGGTATACTCCTGGGATTCTACTTATTTAAATGTCTTTATGTAACTTTTCCATGGAACGCGACACAAATGGAATTGCACAAAAACACAAACGTCCCACTCAGTAAATTATTACATCATAAATGAGTAACTACAATCCAGGTCAAGAGATTCAGCACTGCCAGCACCCAGAAGCATCCTCCTGCCCTTACTCGGTCACCGCTATCTGCCACCCCAGCAAATCTAATGAGTATTTTGACTTTTAACACTTTAATTTTGCCTTGTTTGCCAACTTCATTACACGTAACAAATAGAATCGTTACGGGCTATATTCTTATAATCTAACTTTCTTTTGGCAATGTTATATATTTATTTATTGCCATTCATTTCTGCTGTAGTGTGTTAGCTGTAGCTCATTGAGTTTTATTACTGGATAGTAATCAAATTAGCATGAATATAGCACAGTTCATTTATACATTCCATTTCTCTTGGACATTTCAGTAGTTTCTAGTCCTGCAGCATTAAAAATGTTACTGTGGGAAACATTCATATACATGTCTTTTGATTCACTCCTGTAGGCATTTAAGGCTGTACTTGCTAGATCACTTTCAGGACTTTCTTCCCTTATGGCATTGTCTGGGGTGACAATGGGTATCTTAGTCTATTTCATGATCTCAGAGGGAAGGCTTTCAACATTTCACCATCAGTGCCATGGATTTTCTAGGCTTTTAAAAGATACTCTGATTGGGTTAGTCTCCCTTTATTCCTAGTTTGCTAAGAGGTTTTATCATAAATGGGTGCTTATTTTTATATTTAATTTTGAAAAATTTTACCAGCTTTATTGATATATAGTTGACATATAACACAGTGTAACTTTCAGGGGTACAGAATGATGATTTGATACATGTATATATTGCAAAGTGACTACCACAACAAGGCGAATTAACACCTCCATCATGTCACGTAATTACAAGTTTTTGGAATATGGTGAGAACACTTAAGATTTACTCTCTTAGTAACTTTCAAGTATAAAACATGGTATTCTTAACTATGGTCACCATGCTGAATATTAGATCCCTAGGCATTTTCATCTTAACTGGAAGTCTGCACCTTTTGACCAACATGTCTCCATTTTCCTCATCCCCCAATCCCTGATAACTACCATTCTACTCATTTTGTCAGCTTTTTTTTTAAGATTCCACATACAAGTGAGATCATACAGCATTGTCTTTTTCTACCTCAGTTACCTCAATAAAATAATGCCACCAAGGTCCATCCATACTATCACAAATGGCAGGATTTTCCTTTCTCTTAAGGGAAGAATAACATTATTCTTGTGGGGGTGTGTGTGTGTGGGTGTGTGTGGGTATGGGTGGGTGGGTGATGGGGTGGTGGTGGGTGTGTGTGGGTATGGGTGGGTGGGTGATGGTCTCACTTTTCTTCTTCCATTCATCTGTTGATAGACACTTAGGTTGTTTTCCAAGTCTTGGCTATTGTACATAATGCAGGAATGAACATGAGAGTACAGGTGTCTCTCTCTTGGCAATAATGATTTTATTTCCTTCGAATACATACTCAGAGGTAGGATTGTGGGTCATGCGGTAGTTCTATTTACATTTTTTGAGGAACCGCCATACTGTTTTGCATAGTGGCTGCACCAATTTACATTCACACCAAGGATGCACTAGGGTACCCCTTCTCCACATATTTGGACGTTTATTTTCATTTGTTATTTTTCTATATTGAATTAATTTTTGCTGGAACGTGGTTGACACACAATACTACATTGGTTTCAGATGCACAACATAGCGATTTGATAATAATATCCATTACTACATGCTCACCACGGTAAGTATAGTTGCTCCCCAGTACTACACCAAGATGTTACAATATTATTGGCTATATTCACTATGCTGTACTTCTGTTCCTGTGACTGTTTTATAATTTGAAGTTTGTACCTCTCTATTGGATGTTTATTTTTTAAATGTCAAATGCATGAAACTTTTTCTGCATCTAAGGGGAATATGAAATTTTTTTCTTCTTAATAGGTTAATTCTGAGAAATACATTAATTTTTCAAGTGCTCGAACCACTTCATTTCCAGAATAGTCTTGACTTGCTTGTGATAAACTAGGCTATATATACAAACTGGCTTTGAGTTGCTAATATTTTATTCATGATGTTTGCCTCTGTTCTTATGTGAAAGCTTGGCCTGTATGTTTCATTTCTTATAATGTTCTCAAAACATTTAGTCCTCATAGAATGAGATGGGAAGTGTTTCCTCTTTTTTATGTTTTCTGGCAGGCATGAAAGATTGCCATTCTTTCTCTCTTAAATGTCTTGCAGAATTAATTGGTGCGGTCGTCAGAATATGGAGACTGTTTTTCATGTTCCTGTTGTTTTCTTCAGGCTCCATTCATTTAGTATTCATGGGACAATTGACATTTGTTTGTTTTTGTGTCATTTTGTTGTGTTTTTGAAATGTGTACAATATGTCTCCATCTTCATATTTGTTTGCATGATGTTGTGCATGACTTGAGTAATGATCTTCTGATATATTTATCGTCCATAGCCATGTCTCCTCATTCATTCCAAACACTGGTTTTTAAATAACTTCTCCCTCCCTTTTTCAGGCTTACACAAGGTCATTATCAACTGTATTGTGTTTACAAAGAACTAATTTTTGTCTATTTTGTTTTATCTTTAACTGATTTATTATCTTATCCTTATTTCACTTCTGCTTTCTTAAAGTTTAATCTGCTCTTCTATTAAGTTTTGGGATTAGCTGCTGCAGGCATTGGTATTTTGTCTGTTTGCTTTTTTGTTTTTGCTTTTCTTTCTTTGTAATATACATACTTAAGCTGTATGCCCCAAATCTTCACTGTTATTTAGTTCAAAATACCTTGTCTTCTCACTGATGATCTCATCTTAGAGCTCTGGGGTATTTTGGTAGGATATTTCCTAATTTAAAAACTTTGGGGGACTTTCTAGTTATCATTGGTTATTAGTTTATAGCGTAATGGCTTTGTGGTCAGGGAATCTATACCTTATTATTTCATTGTCTCCAAATTTGCCGAGAATTGCTTTGTGGTCACCATGTGGTCTTTTTTGGTAAATGTCAATGGCACTTGAAAAGTCTGTGCACGCTGCACTTGAGTGCACTGATACAAGAGTATACATATATATTGCCAAGTTTGTTCGTTGCACTTGTCATGTCTTCCATATCTTTGCAATATTGGTATCTGTGTGTGATCTATCGGTTACTGAGAGAAGCGTTTTAAAATCTCCCACTATGACTATGGATTCGTGGATATGCCCTTGCAGTTCTGTCAAGGTTTACATTATATTTTGAGGCCATGTCATTCAATGCAAAGAGGCACACAGCTATTCTATTTTTCTGGTGAGTTGGACCTGTCATTGTAAGCAGTGCATGGTTGGTTTCAGTCTCTTTTTTCTTCTCCTCACCGCTCGTCCACCCTGCTTCCACCTCCTCTTTCTCCTCCTCCTCTTCTCCCTCTCCTCCTCCTTCACCCAGTCTGTTAATCTCTGTCTTTGGATTGGGGTATTTACTTTTCAAGTGATTATTGATATGTGGATTTTATCTACTATAAATCTATTGATATCATCTACCCTCCTACTATTTTCTGTTTCTCTCACTTGCCTTAGCTCATTTATCTCTTAGCTTTTGCTTTCTTTTGGATTAATTTTTAAATTTTTATTATTTTCCACTCATATACACATCTATTTCTGGAACATTGTGTTCATTTTCCATTTATTTGTATGTCTACCCTAATGCCAGTACCACACTATCGAGATGACTAACTTTATAATAACTGACAAGGTAGACAGGGTGAGAATTCCAAATATGTGTTTCTCTTTCTGAATTGTGGCTATTCCAATTGTCCTTGGTATGTCAGTAAAAATTGTAGAATGACCTTATTGCTTTCTAGTCATTTGAAATTCTGAGAATCAGTAGATCAATGTGGGGAGAATTCACATCTTAGCGATATTGCGTTTTAAAATCCATACACATCATCTATCTCTCCACTCATGCACATCATTGTGGATTTATCTGGGCAATGCCTGTTGTGTTTTATTTTGCAGCTTCATGTATATTTTGTTAAATTCACTCCTAAGAAGTTCATGTTTTGCATGTATGGCCAGTGATATTTTTATTCCAGATTCCATTAATTCCAATAATTGATTTTTGTTTACTGTCCTCCTATCCTGCAACCCTGATTATCTCAGTAGCAGTAGCTCTAGTAACTTTTTTAAAGAGCATCTTTAGGGTTTGCTATGCAGCTGAATATATCATCTCTGAATAAAGATGACTTTATTTATTCCTTTCTACCTTATATGCTCTAAAAATTTTTTAAAATCCTGCCTTAATGCTCTGGGTAGGACTGCCAGTCCAGTGCTGATTAGGAGTGGTGTGACATCTTAGGGGGAAAGCTTTCAGTTCTTAACTATGTGGTATGTTTTAAATGAGCCTTATCAGACTGAGGACATCTCTCTTATTGCTGGTTTGCAGACCATTTTGTATCTGAACGAGTGTTAAATGTTGTTAAGTGCTTATTGTGAATTTTATTAGTATTCTATTGCTACTATAACAGATTACGACATACCTGAGTGGCTTCAAACAACGCAAGTCTGTTATCTTACAGTTCTCCAGGTGAGAAGTCCGAAATGGGTCTTAGGACCAAAATCAATGTGTTTCCAGAGCTAGGTTCCTCTGAGGCCACTAGAGGGGAATCTGTTCCTTGCCTTTCCTGCTTCTAGAGGCCACCTCTATTCCTTGGCTCCTGGCCCTTTCTCTATGTTCAAAGCCAGCAGCATCGCGTCTTCCAATCTCTCTCCTCCCTGACCTCTGCTTCTATCCTCACATCTCCTTTCCTTTGCTCTCATTTCCCTTGCCTCCTCCCCCTCCACCCCATAAAGGACCTTTGTGGTTGCATTGGTCCGCCAGGTCATCCAGGATAATCTCCACACCTCACGATCCTCAACGTAACCATATTGCAAAGGACACTCTGCCCTGTAAGGTGACATATTCACAGGTCCCAGGGATGCACTAGGTAGGACTGCCAGACCTGGATACATATGGATGCCACGGTTCTGCCTGTGACACTCATCTATTGAGAGGATGGGATGGGCTGGTTCTCTTTTGCAGTCTATTGATATGGTAAACTTCATGTATCGATTTTCAAATGTTCAAGAGAACTTGCCTTTTGAGAGAAACCACACTTGGTCATTAAGTATTTCTTTTATATATTGTTTGTTTCAATCCATTAACATTTTGATAAGAATTTTTGTGTTTATGCCCTTGAGGGATATAGGCTTGCAGTTATATTTGCTTGTAATGCCTTTAGTTTCGGTATGGGAATAATTCCTGCTTCACAGGATGCATTGAGAAGAATCCCTGCCTCTTCACTTTCCTGGCAGAATTGCATAAATTTGGTGCTATTTCTTCCTGAAAGATTTTGTAGAACACACCAGTGAGGCCAGCTGTGCCAGGAGTTGCCTTCATAACAAGGTTTTTAGCCACAAGTTCTATATCTTCCCTAGATATAAGGCTACGCAGGTATTCCATATTTTCATGAGAGAGCTGATAGACTGTCTTTCACAGAATTTCTTTCTTTTTCTATGTTGTCAATGCTTTTGTAATAAAGTTGTTCATGGTATTACCCTTAGTATCATTTTAGCATTCACACACCTAAAATCATGTCCCCTCTGTTATTCCTGATACTGCTCTAATGAGTGTCTTACCTGCTTTTCCTTGATTAGTCTCTGTAGAGTTTTATCAATTTTAATTAATCTTTTGAATGAACCAGCTGTTGGCTTCATTGCATTTTCTCTATTTGAGTGTTTTCTGTTTCATTGATACCTTATCTGTTTTCCTTCTTTCCACTTAAACTCAGTTTAGTTTTTAGTTCTTTTGGTAGCATCTAAGTTTTGCAGTTTGCCGATGTTAGACCTTTCTTCTTTCCTAATATAAACATGTAAACTTACAAATTGCTCTCTAAGCAGTGCTTTAGCTGAATCACACACAGGTTGATATGTGGTGCTTACATTTTCCTTTAGTTCAAAATACTTTCCAATATCCCCATTGTCTCCTCCTAGACTGTGTGCTATTTTGAAATTCACTGTTTGATTTCAAAGTTTTGTGGATTCCCTAGAAATCTTGTCATGTATTTCTTGTTTACTTCCATGGTGCCCAAAGACCATCCTGTACATGATTTCAATCCTTCTTCACTGATGGAGTATTGATTTGTAACCCAGGGTAGGATCTTTCTTCGTGCATGTCTCATGTGCCTTGGAAGAGAATGTGTTTTCTACGGCTATTGGGTGGAATGCACAGGAATTAGGTGAAACTGGTTGGTCGTGTTGTTCAAGTCTCCTTTATAATTATTGACCTTCTATCTCTTTGCTGTATCAGCATCTCAGAGAGAACTTCTTTTTGAAATTTACAAATATTCAATAGATTTGTGTATTTCTCTTTTAAGTTCTGTCAGTTTTCGCTTTATGCAATTTAATGTTCCATCATCCAGGTACTGAGGATTATTGTGCTGTCCTGATTCATTGACCTTTTCATCAGTATTTCCAGTCCCTGATTATCACTAGTAATACTCCTGGACCTAAAATCTACCTTATCCATTGTTGGAACTTCCCTTTTCCCTTTGAGTTCATGTTCACATGTTACATCTTTTTCAATCCTTTACAGTTAACCTACCTCTGTCCCTATATTAGAGTGAGTTTATACTTAGCAGCATATTGTCATGTCTTGCAGCTCTCCTCTGCCTTTTATTTGGAGATTTTACAAAGAAATTGACAGCAAAACGTTCTTTGGGGTGAAAGGGTTTATTACCCGGCTTGTTCTCCCGGCAGCATTCAGCACTAGCGTCTCTGCCTCCGCCCAGAGCACTGGGCCGAGCTCTCGATGGAGTGCAATAATAGCTCATTGCCTAAAGGTGTGGAAGCGGCCAGTTACATCATCAGGTGGTTTAAGTTCCGTGAGGAACTGAACAGATCCTGGCCATAGGAACCCCAACTTCCCCACACTTGGTTTGCTCATAAGCAATACCCAAAATGTAGATCTCTGATAATGAAAACGTTCAGGGCTTTATCACTCATTCATGGATTCTATTTGTGGACACCAAGCTGGCAGCTCTATAGCCAGCCTCTCCGCTCCCCCCTACCCCTGCCTACCCCTCCCCCACCGACAGATGAGAGAAGCGAGTTTGGGGTAACAACTTGCAACTACAGCTGTGGTTGGACTTCCTCTCCTGGAGAACATCCCTGTGCATTGAGTCTTGCCCTTGCCCTTGCCCCACTGCATCTTAACCTTGTGCCTTGTGATCTTTTTTCCTCATTGACAGGGTCTTACCTGAGGGTTTCACCCCTGGGCAAGTTCACTGTGGATTTAGTGAGACTGAGAAGTGACAATGGAACGTTATTGGGGTGAAAAGGTTTACACCCGGCTTTATTCTCCCAGCAATAGGTAGAGCACTAGAATCACGTCTGTATCCAGTATTCCACAGGTCCATAATCCTCCTCCGTCTCTGCCTCTGCCCAGAGCACTGGGCAGAGCTCTTTACCTAGTGACTCAGTCAGTAATAGCTCATTGCCTACGGGTGTGGAAGCAGTAGCCTAGCAGTAGGCCAATTACATCATCAAGTAGTTTAGGGTCAGGTGTGGATCCTGGCCATAGGAACTTCCATTTTCCCCACAGAGGGGAAGAAACAAGAGGGTGGGGGTAGGAGGGCGGCCTGATCCTAGGGTTCTTCCCCTGTGCCCCTATTCCAGTTCTCAGGACCTCACAATTTCCTAGACAGCTTCAGAAACAGGCAAAGTGTAATCTGTAACTGCTGCCGGTCCATGAGGCTCTGATTACCTGGCTCTCAGCTGTCTCAGATTTCTGGCTAAAGCATTGGGCTACCCATAGTAGAGCTACTTCTTCCCACTTCTTCCCTCTGCTTTCAGAAGGCTCACTGTCATCTAGACCTTGTCGCTATCTCCTCCCTCAAGGCTGCACAAAGTATCAACATGCTCTATTTCCCTAATATCTTTCAAAGACCTCGTACAAATTAAGACACTGTGGGGAAGCCCCTTCGCTCCACATCCTCTCCAACTCTAGCACCCACAGTCTTTTATTTTAAATGATGCTCATCATTAATTAATTAAGTCTGAAAAAAATATTTAGATTCACTGTCAATTGTACCATGTGAGAGAAAACACCACTGTGAACGTTTTTTGAATGCTTACCCAGACATTTCTCTCTATATACATTTCACCCCTAAACACAAAGACACAAACACACACACACTTTAATAGCAATGGGATAAACCATATACTAGCTTGTTTTCAACTCAAAAATTAAGGAAATCTTTCCATGCCACTGAGTACTAGTGGAGACCACCACTCTTAACGTCTGCATAGTATTCTATGAAATGTACTGACTATAATTTATTTAACTCTCTCTAATAGCCTTTATGTTGTTTTCCTTTCTTATCTCTTTCCAGCCTGAAATGCTCTTCTGTTCGCTAGCAGATAGTCACATGGCTTGAACCCTAAGTTGCTTCAGCTATCTGCTCAAATATAGAAAAGCTTCCTCTGAGCAGCCTCTGCAATATAGCGCGTGTCCTTTCCCTGTTTTGTTTTCCTTCGAAGCACAGACCAGAAGGAAATGAGGGTTTCAAGCCACATGACTTCATTTCTTTTCATTGAAATGTATTTGGCATACAATATTATATTGGTTTCAGGTGTACAATATAGTGATTTGACAACTATCTACATACATTACTAAATGCTCACCATAGTGAGTGTAGTTGCCACCCATCACCATACAAAGATGTTATAATATTATTGACTATATTCCCCATGCTGTACTTACCTCCCCATGACTAGTTTATTTTATAAATAGAGTGTGTACCTCTTCATCCCCTTCACCTATCACCCTTCCCCTGACCCCACTCCCTATGGCATCTAGACCCCACCAATCTATTCTCTGTGTTTGTGAGTCTATCTCAGTTTTGTTTGAGATTCATTTGTTTTGTTTTTGAGAGTCTGCATATAAGTAAAATCACATTGTCTTGCCAATGGGTTTCAGCCCCAGGCAAGTTCGCTATGGATTCAAGGCGACCAAAGAAATTGACAGCAGAACGTTCTTTGGGGTGAAAGGGTTTATTACCCGGCTTGTTCTCCCGGCGGTAGGTCGAGCACCAGCGTCTCTGCCTCCGCCCAGAGCACTGGGCCGAGCTCTCTATATAGTGCAATAATAGCTTATTGCCTAAAGGTGTGGAAGCGGTAGCCTAGCAACAGGCCAGTTACATCATCAGGTGGTTTAAGTTCAGTGAGGATCCTGGCCATAGGAACCCCAACTTCCCCACACTCCACCCCTTCAGGACTCTCGCCTTACAATCCACACACTTTCCGTCTTCCGCAGTGGTTCCTGTGCGAGAAAGATGGAGCACTGTAACCAGATTCCACAATAGCAATAGAGGATAACAACAACTTAGAGATAATAAAAAAATTAAGATACAGGTAACAAAAATTATAATAATCCTCAAGCCAGAGGAAGTTCTGAATCCACAAAGACTTTAGGGGCAATAAGACACATGTTTAATGCCACCAACATATGCAAATCTTGTCCATCAGGTAGGATGCATGCAAGAGAGTGGTCCTATGATAGGACTTTAGCAGGAAGGGGGTCCCTTCTAGGCCTAGTATACCATACTTTTACTCCTTTCCCCATGGGGCTTATATATATATAGTGCTACTGGAGGTGCATGCACTGGCCACAATGATAAAACAAAACTCCCCGGTAAGATGCTCCTACCTCTGGCCATTCAGGATATACTATTGTGACCTTTGGGGGCCACTCTGCTGTTATTCCAGGACTACACAGGAAGCCAGCTTCCAGTCCTTGTCCCCAAGGTGCCAGGAGAGCCAGCCATCGTTGGTCCATGTGTCAAAAGGTCGAAGGCCACGTTCACCCAATGGAGTCTCCTGGATTCAGTGCAATTGGTGCTGGCAGCAAGATGTTATCCTGGTGGCTGAACATCGGCTTCAGTGATTCTTCCTTGGTTTGCACTTGCAGTTGTATAGGGGAGGCAGCCATATGTGGTAACATGTCAACGGGGCTTCAAGCTCCCTTTCAGGGTCTCTCATTCAAACGCTGTAGCACGGTCCATAAGCAGACTGACCATCCCCGCAGAGTGCTGGTATCTGACTTTAGTCCGGATTTTAACAGGCCATTGTGCCTCTCTATCATGCCTGCTGCGGTAGGATTGTATGGCACATGAAACTTCCATTTCATTCCCAGCTGTCGCACCCATTCTTGCAGTGTATGTCCAGTAAAATGGGTGCCCTGATCACTCTCAATTACCTGTGGTCAGCCATAGGCAGCAAAGAGACGCTCCAGGCCTCTTTTGGTCGTCTGCTGGTCTGCACAATGGGTAGGAAAAGCAACCAGAAGTCCAGTAGCTGTGTCCACACAAGTCATCACATACCGATATCCTTGTGACACAGGTAGAGGCCCAATATAGTCTATCTGCCACCTGACGAAGGCCCCTTAGCTATGGTCCCATGTTGCTGTGGAACTCGGTGTAAGTCCCTTTCGGAGCACACAGCATACTCCTGCCGGGCTCTACTAACTTCTTCGAAGGTCTAAGGCAAGCCCCACCAATGGGCTACAGCCCACATTGTCCTTTGCCCCGCATGTAACAAATGCTGATGTAGTCATTGGGCTACATCAGAGGCAGGCTTTCCTTCTAACCAACGTGTCTGGGCCAATTTATCTGCTTCATCATTTCCTGGGGATGCCAGTGGCAAATGACCTGCCACATGGTATACTGTAATTATTTTAGTCTGACCACAGGCCCATAAGTCTTGCCACAATTCTTGCCCCCAAAGGGGTCATTGACCAACCAGCCAGTTGGCATAGTACCAGGTTGGTAGCACAGGGTCAAGCCCCGATAGACAGCCCAGCTGTCAGTGGGAACAACTATAGGGGAGGGCTCCTGGCTGATCACAAGCCACACGGCTCGCAACTCTGCCCATTGGCTGCTCTTCCCCTCACCATGTTCCATCCATATTGTCTCAGTCTTAGGATGGAAAGCTATGGCCCTCCATTTTCAGGGCTGCCCATGGCTGGAGCCAGCTGTGTACCATGCATCTTCGGGTATAGGGGCTCTTCCCTCCCGATAGGGACTCTCTGTTACTAATGGTTCAAAAGCAAGTTCTTCCTGGTTTTCACTAATATATGTCACCAGCCTCAACAAGCTTTGGTTTCTTCACTCAAGGGGCTACTAGAAAGGGCACTATGCTGCTGTAGGTAGACCCCACTTGGCTAGTGTGGGTGTTTGTGCCATGCCACTCCTTGGCTTTTGGATCCAGTCTTGTACCCACCCTAAGATGGGGTAGGTGGTTATTACCTTCATTGGGACCATTCCAGCGGTGGGTTCTGTCGCGAGCAAGGCGTGGTACACAGCAGCCAGTCGTTTTTCTCTCAAAGTGTATCGTACCTCTGCCCCTTTCCAGAGTTGTGAACAGAATCCAACGGGTTGGTGAGTTCATTCAAGCTGCTACCAGAGACCCCAGCCATAACCGTCTTCGGTGACATGAATGTGCATCTCGCAGGGCCTTGATGGGTTTATCACACTCAAGGCCTGCACGGCCTTGACTGCCCGTTTTGCTGTAGTAAAGGCAGATGCACATGTCTCATCCCAGTCCCACCTGACTCCCTTTGGTACCAACTGCTATAAGGGCTTCAGAATTTGTGCCAAGTGTGGGATAAACACTCTCCAGTAGCCTAAAAGACCCAGAAACTCCTGTAGCAATGCTACAGTTGTGGGCGTAGGAAAGGCCTGGACTTTATAACTGCTTCTGGTATCACTTTGGTCTTACCAGATGATCCCCAAGAATTTGACAGACAAACCAGGTATCTGAACCTTGGTGCTGTTCACAGCGCATCCTTTCTCCTGTACATGTTGCAGCCGTCTAGGTGCTGCACCTTCTGGATCTGAAAGAGAATCGGACGTGAGCATGACATCATCAATATAATGGTACAGCCTCACCATTGGCGGTTTCTCCCATGTAGCCAAGACCTGGGACAAGTCCATGACTGATGGTGGGGCTGTGGAGGTATACCTGCCTGTGGGAGGATGGTGAAAGTCCATTGCCGTCCTTCCTACGTGATGGCAAACTGTTCCTGACTTTCCTGCTCAATGTCAATGGAAAAGAAGGCATTAGCAAGATCTACCACATAATGATATGTTCCTAGTTCATGGCTGAGGGTATCCATCAAACCTGCAATACAGGGAACAGCAGCATGCATAAGGGTTATGACCTTATTCAGTTCTCTGTAATCCACAGTCATACGCTAGGAGCCATCTGGCTTTTTGACTGGCCACACTGGGCAATTGAACGGACTATGGGTGGGCTTTATACTACCCACCTTTTGCAGCTCCTGGAGAGTTTCTCCAATCTCTTTATGCCCTCCAGGCAGCTTTTATTTTTTGGTATTAGTCACCTGCTGAGGCACAGGGAAAGCTATGGGCGGGTGCATAGCATGTCCCCTCAGAACTGCCTTCACCACACGTACTCTCAGTCTGAACTCACCTGCAGTGGTCTGCAACCATAGACCCTGCAGGACATCAATCCCCAAAATATACTCAGGGATAGGAAATATATATACACAGTATACTCTTTTGGGGGTAGACACCCTATTCCCAAAGGGATTTGGGCTTTTTTCACGCTGATAGCCTTCCCCCCGTATCCATCTATGATAGTGGCATCCCGGGGAACCACTCAGGGTTACCATGAGTCAGTGAACATTCAGCCCCAGTGTCCACCAGAGCCAGGACACGTTGTATGTTCACTGGGACCAATGGATAGCTATTTCAACATGTGGTCTCCGGTCCCCCCCTGGTCCCTCAGGGCAGATACCTTGATCTTCCCCTCAGTCAAACCGTGTTCCCCAATCACCTTCCTGTGTGGGCTCAAGGGAGGTTGGCTCGCTCTCCAGCAGGAAGTCTGGCAAACACACAGGCCGGACTCGTGGCTCTGTCTCTGACCTCTGCCTCTTTGGTCTTAATGGCTGGAACTGCTGCTGTGGTTTCAGCTGTTGCCATAGATCTGGTAAGATCCTATTTGACTTCCCATCTAATTTCCTTCCATCTGCTCCTGCTCGTATTAAATCAACCCACATCTGGGTCCTTGTAAGCTTCATGGGGCCCTGTAAATTCTTCTTGTGAGAAACAGGTCTTATTTCTTTCCAGATTCTCGTTGCTTCAGCCTCTCTTAAGTCTACTACTGTACGTGTCACCTCACTTATGGGATGCCCTAAGTGAGGGGAAAGAATGGCCACTAGAGACACAAAGAGGGATGTAGGAGCCGTTTAAAGTACAATATTTCTCATCCCAGTAGTGAATATCTCTTCATCTGGGCCATAAATCTCTGGACTATAGATGGCATTTCTCATGCCTAGCTCTCGTAGCACCTATTGGAGTTCAGCATATGTCTGCCACCTAACAGGAGAGGATGGTAGATCACCCGGATTGGGCCACACAGCATGAAGTGCAGCCATGAGCCAATCGAGGAGGGAGTGACTCCCTGGGGTCTGATGTGCATTTTGTAATCGCTGCCTCAAGGCAGGCTGCACTGTCAGGAAAGACAGCTTTCCCATCTCTGACCCTCACAGAACAATTCCATCCACCCCTAAGTCCCACAGACGCAGGAGCCAAGCTGATATTGAGTCCGAGGGCTTCTGCCTAAACCGGGAGCTCAAATCCACCAGCTCAGCCTGAGTATAGGGGCAGACCATAGAGTCCTCCACGACCTGGGGAGGGGGCTGCTCCTCTCCTTGGGGAACTTTCAGCTGCTGGGTCTTTATTTTCTTTACAACCACTGCTTTCAATACAGGAGGCGCCAGTGTCTCTGGTCTCACCCCTTTCTCCAGCTCCTCTATTTCTGGGGCTGATGGCACCTTTCTCTCCCCTCCCCCGAGGGCCTCCTCTGCTACAACGTTTATGTTTTCTACTGTACCTCGCAGCAATGCTACCTCAGTCTTCAGAGGTCTCTTACCTTCAGCTCTATGCTTTGCAGCTGATGTTATTGTACCACCTCCGCCTGTGCTTCCCTCAGGAGTTGTCTTTTTCCTTGATGGCCTCTTCCTCCTTCAGAATACCTGGCAGCACTGCCGTCTCGTCTTCAATGGCGCCTTGCTGCCGGTGCTCTTGTATCCATGCCATCTCTTTCTTCAGGGAATCCACAAAAGTGTGCAGCTCGCGTTCTTGTGCCACCTCCTCTCACATCAATGCCATTTCTCTGCTCAGGGAATCCACAGTAGTTGCAGCTCGTGTTCTCGTGCTGCCTTTTGCGTCAATGCCATTTCCCTCCTCAGGGAATCCACAGAAGTTTGAAGCTCGCATTCCCATGCATCCATTTCTTGGGTCTCCTCTGTAGACTTTTTTAATACTGTGAGAAGCAGCCAACCCACAGTCCCTGCTGCCTAACAGGCACTGTGCTTCTCAAAGGATCTGCTTACTATACCTAGGGTCACCCCTACAGCCTGAGGTGTCACCTCCACTTGGCTCCAGTCCTGGGGTGGGGCCCAGTCCTCTAGGAGGCAAGCCACCTCAGAACACATACCCATTGGTGTCGATTCACTGTCTCCCCATTCACAGGGGCAGCCCGCTGAAGCACCCCTCCCATAAGGGCAGCCTGTCTTTTTCCTTGGTCAACAATGAATCCTGCCGACTACACCAATTGTCTTGCCAATATGTTTCAGCCCCGGGCAAGTTCGCTATGGATTCAAGGCGACCAAAGAAATTGACAGCAGAACGTTCTTTGGGGTGAAAGGGTTTATTACCCGGCTTGTTCTCCCGGCGGTAGGTCGAGCACCAGCGTCTCTGCCTCCGCCCAGAGCACTGGGCCGAGCTCTCTATATAGCACAATAATAGCTTATTGCCTAAAGGTGTGGAAGCGGTAGCCTAGCAACAGGCCAGTTACATCATCAGGTGGTTTAAGTTCAGTGAGGATCCTGGCCATAGGAACCCCAACTTCCCCACACACATGGTTGTGTTTCTCCACCTGGCTTATTCCACTTAGCATAATACCCTCTAGGTCCATCCATGTTGTCCACAAATGGCAAGATTTCCTTCTTTTTTAATGGCTGAGTAATATTCCACTGGGTTTATGCATCACTTCTGCTTTATCCATTCATCAATCGACGGGCACTTAGGTCACTTCTGTATCTTGGCCGTTTTAAATGACGCTGCAATAAACACAGGGGTGCGTGTATCTTTTTGAATTAGTGATTTTCCTCTTCGGGTAAGTTCCCAGAAGTGGAATTACTGAGGCATATGATATTTCTATTCTTGGTATTTTGAGAAACCCCTGTTCTGCTTTCCATAGTGGCTGCACCAATTTACATTTGCACCAACAGTGTACCAGAGTGTCCTCTTCTCCCCATCCCCACCAACGCTTGTTATTTCTCATCATCTTGTTGCTATTAGCCACTGTGACCGGTATGAGGTGATGCCTCAGTGTGGTTTTGATTTGCATTTCCCTGATGATTAGTGATGCTGGGAATCTTTTTCATGTGTCTGCTGGCCATCTGTATGGCTTCTTGGGAAAAACTGCCTATTTAAGTTCTCTGCCTATTTCTTACTCCGATTATTTGTTTGATTTTATGGTGTTGAGTTGTATGAGTTCTTTACGTCGTTTGGATATTAGCCCTTTATTGGATATATGACTTGCAAACATATTCTCCCATTCATAGGTGGAATCGCAAACTAAGGCAGGTGGCTTGGCAGGGACTGCTGTGTCATCTGAGGTGTGAGAGTCCGTTTCTGACATGCATGCTGAAGTGTGAGCATGTCCAAGATACCGTGAGGGTGTGTGGGGACAGTGCAGGGTCATATTTGAAGTGTGCAGTGGTCCTGCAGATCTGTGTCATTTTTGCGATGCTGGTTCCCAAATAAAGGGCACTTGTAGTATGGAGCCATCCAGAACTGGAACCCAGGGAACTTGAGAGCGTGACTTTGGATGAGTCCCTTCCTCTGCCTGGTCCTCCCTCTCCTCACTGGAAAAACGTGAGGGGGGTCGGAGCAGGGGTCCTGGTGCCGCTACATTCCCGATACCATCCAATCTCTATTGCTCGGTGCTGTCGTCGAGGCTGTGAGGCGGGCACTGTAACCCTGACTGTGCAGATGAGGAAATGGAGGCTCTGAGGTGAAGTGACTTGCCCAAGGTCAAGGGGCTCAGAGGAGCAGGGAGAGGCGTCAATCTCAGCTGTGTTCCAGAGCCCCGTTCCCCCATCTCAGACATGTGTGGAGTTGTGGGGGGCACGTGCGCCTCCTGTTTGCACGCTGCTTTACCCACTTCCTACCGGCTTTCATGCTCAGGCCGTGGCAGCTGCTCACAGCTGCCCTGGCATCTGGGCCAGGCAGGGCTGCACACCTGCTCCTACCCCTCTTACTCAGGTGAGGGCGCTGAGCCCCAGAGAGCTGATGGGACTAAGAATGCAGACCCACAGGACCTCAGAGCCGGGGCGCCCTCAGAATGCATCTAGTCCAAGCCTCTGCTGTGAGAGGTGGGAACACGGAGGGCCAGAGAGGGACAAGGCTGGGCCAAGGTCCCTTGTGGAGGTGGTGGCAGAGCTGGGTCAGAGACCTCAGGCGAGTCGCTTCCCTTCTCTGAGCCTGTTTCGTCCCGAGTGCCATGGAAACAGCAAGCCCCGCAGAGTGAGATGGACTGAGACAGTGCGCCGAACATGCCAGGCCTGGGGCCTGAGGAGGATGACAAGGATGACGGGGAGGAGGAGGGGGATGGATGGATGTCCAGGAAATCGCCAACCTGATGTCTCAGGAGGCTGGGAGGGCAGCGGCAGGCCTTAAAAGCCTCGGATGAACCACAGGAGCAGGGAAGCCATGAGTGGTAGCCTTCTGGCTCAACGAAGGGAGACGGAGGGCTGCAAGGGCAGCCTTGCTGGGCGAGAGGGGGGATCATCAGAGAGCGGTGAGAAGTTGGTGTTTCACCACCATGACACCGTCAAGCCCCTCGAAGGCGGCGGCAGCCGACCTCAGTGAACAGAGCACACATTTGGTCGCCCCGGAGGGTCGTGGGCTTGAGGCCCAGCATGGAGACCTGCCTTGCAGTCACGTTTGCCCTGTGAGTGAGCATGTGGCTGCCTCGCAGGTGACCAGCCTGGCCTCCTGGAGGACCCAGTCTGTGTGCATTGCCTGAGCCCTCCCTCCTTCCTCCCTGCTCCTGAGGCTGCCTCCCTGCTCTCTTCCTCCCAGCCCACCCTGCTCTCAGCACTTCCCCCTGCAGAGTGGGGGGAGTGGGCCCCTGATGAGGCTGACCAGGGGAAGGCCACTGGGTGGAAGGGGAGAGTGCTGCATGCCCGGAGGACTGGGCAAGGGGCACCCGCCCTAGATTCCTGTCTCTGAGGGCTGCTCTCTCCCCCTTTCCAGATGAGCTGCCATAGCTTAGGTGCCCTCTGCACACAGTGCTCAAGCTCACACCTGTGGCTTGCGGTGAGAGCCCCCACCCTCATCCGTGAAAAGGCCTGTGCCTACTGTGTGCACAAGGGGCTCCCAGGAGGACCCCGGGGCGAGGGTGCCAGAAACGTCATATATCCTTCATCCTTCCCACACCCCAGACCATGCACCCGGAAGGGCACTTAATTTTTGTCAGAATCACAGTGTCCACGTGGCCGAGCACAGACCCAGCAGCAAGGGAGACAGGAATCATAGCACTGGCCAACAGGTGGAAGCCCACCTGGAGCCTGTCCTTAGGGGAAGGGTGTGTACAGAGCCAGCTTCTTGGGGGCACAGCCTATGCAGTCCCACAGGACCCTGCACTCAGAAGGCCTCCCCAGCTGTTCAATGCTCTGCTGTCGCTCTCTTGGAAGTCTTAATTTTTGAGCAAGGCACCCGTGTTTTCATTTTCCACTAGGCCTAGCAAGGAATATAGCTGGGTCTGGGTCAGGATCCAGGTCTCGCTGAGAAAGGGGAACCCCTTTTTGGGGAGAAGTGGCCAGGGAGCGCAGGGGCTCTTACACCACTCTCCCCCTCCTCGTAACCTGGGGCCTGGGCCTCCCAAGCTGTGGGCATCTCCAGGGGACCCGAGAAAGCTCTAGACACTGCCCTTGCCTGCTACTGCGCCCTTCCCGTGGGTGCCAAGTGTCTCTCTCTCTCTCTCTCTGTCGTCTACGCGAGGAATTGTGGGCCTAGCTCTCCATCCCTGCAGGAGTCCCCAGCCCTGGAGCCTCTCAATAGGCCTCGGGGCCTGGTCACAGGCAATGGATTGTGGAGGTCTGTGTGCTACTTTGCTTTCATTAAATGTCGTCTCTTGGCAAGAACAGCTCCTCCTTCTACCAGCTGGAGGGGTGAGCATGTCTCTGTGAGGCCTACCTCACTGTCCTCAGGACTCCGGCTCAGGGACGAGGGCCACAAGTTGTGTGTGGATCACGAGGGCATGGTTTCAGAATGGTGCCTTCAAGATGGGGCGGAGGAAGTGGGTCCCTGTGGGTGCCGGCGGACCCTGTCCCTTGCTGGGGGGCACGGTTGGCACCAACCCACAGCCCTCCACCCCATCCTGTCTCCCACCACCCCCCGTTGGCATCTAACTGGGGCTGCACCGTGTAGGAAGTCACCTAAGTATGCGGAGTCCTTTGGAAACTCATGGTCTCCGCTCAGCTGGTGCCTAGACCCCCAGGCACACCTGCCTGCCCTTGAGGCAGAGGTGGGCCCCCCTGTCCCAGAGCGCCTGACCACCTGCCACTCAGAGCAGCACGTGTGCAGGTGAAGGAGGAAACGTCCCAACTGACTTTGCAACTTTAATGTAACACTCATACCCAAAACGTGGGCACTACACACGCACACAATGAAAGCAGGGAGGGCAGAGAGAGCTTCGTCCTGTGTGCCATCTCCGATGGGCAGGTAGAAGCTGCCTCGAGTGCTATGTCAAGAAGGACTCTGAGGAGGCACTCTGGCTGTGTGAGTGACTGCTGCAGTTCATCAGCGCTGTCTGTAATCACAAGACACACAGAGGCAACCAGAAAATAAACACACGTGACGCAGTGCGGGACATGAAGAACAGAACCGCTTCTTTCCATTCTCATGCTCCTACCCCAGCCCCGGCCTTCCCCTGACCGCTCACAGCCCCTCCCCAGCCCTTCCCTCAGAGTCACATCTGTGGACCGAAAACCTCACTGGATCCAGGAGAAGAAGTTGGCGCTCGTCCTGGCGGCGTTTCTGGTGCGGATGGTGGAGCTGGTGCTGGGGCCATCTAGGGTGCTGGTGCTGGCCCCGCCATTGGTGCCGCTGCTGAGGCCAGCTCTCCAGGTGGCTCTCCTATTGGCACGGTTGCTGTTCAGAATGTACTGATGGTATCTGGCCCAGAAAGAAAAGGGGATCCTGGCCCAGGCGTCGCCAAAATCTCCATCCTCGTCCCAGGTCAGCAGCTCCACCTGGATGTCGTCCCAGCTCCACCGTCCAATCAGAGCTTCGTCCCCGATGTTCATCTGCGCCCTCAGCTGGGCCCTGACATGCTCCTCAGCCATATCCACATCCATCCTCTTGAAAGCATCATCCACAGCCTCCAAGAAATGAGTCTTCCAATCCCGGGGGTCCCGGTTCTGATACTGCGATGGAAAACAGCACCCATCCCAACAGCTACCCCACATTCACCTTGGCTCCAGCTTCCTGCCACGTGCCCTCCCGTATGCCTTGCCTGATCACGGTAACAGCAAAGAGCACGGGAATCAGGCTCCTATTACCTGACCCAGACATGGGATTTCGCCCCATCCCGCACCCCGACTACATCGGTGAACTCGTGTGGGTTACTGAGGAAGCTTTCTGAGCCTCAGGATCCTCATGGGACAAACGGCAGGAGGAGGCCGTGACCGAGAAACAAGGAAGGTTGGGAAGTGCCAACCGCAGTGCCCGGCCCCAAACACAGGCTCCCCCCGTTACCTGGGCGATGAATCTCAGCACCCTCATCTTGCTGGTCTCGTGGCGGGCTCGCAGGCCCCAGACGAATTCATACTCAGGTGGGCTGCTACTGGGGACCTTCTTGTATTCCAGGTACCTCAGTGCAAGAGGATAATAACAAGCTTTTGCTTCCAGCTGGGCTGACCTGTTGTCGTGCTAACGGCTCCAAGGTGGCGCCTTCCCAGCCCTGAAGCTGCAGCTTGACCCTGGACCTGCAGCCGGTGCCCACTCCCACGCTCACTCACTCCCGAGGGGCTCTGCCTCCTACACGAAGGCCTTCAAAGCCTTAGGCCCTTGGTCCTGCCCAGAAGCCACGTGCAGGTGCAGGGGGCACCACCTGTAGGGTATTTGTTCAGAGGAAGGCCACGAGGTTTGTGCCCCTTGGCACAAAAAACCCAGGTTCCTGTTGGGTGTGTTGTAAACAGAGGAGCCATTTCTTCAGGCCCCCTGCTCTGAGCACACCTCCCAGCCCCACCCCTGCAGGGTTTTGTCAGTGGCCTGGCTGAGCCCTGGGACAGTCTTCCATAGAAAACCACTATAAAGGGGAGAAACAGCCAACCAAGAGCAGCGTACTATGTGTACGTCCCTGACTGTGCGTGCGTGTTTGCGTGCATGTGTGTGTGTGTGTGTGTGTGTGTTTGGGCATGAGTGTGTGCTAGTGGACCCATGTGAGCGCACACCATATTCTCCAAGGTCCAATCGTATAGGGTGGGCCCTGACCAGAAAGTCAAGAGGGCTAGGCCCCTGGCCCGAATGGGCCTCTGGGGGGCCATGCTCAGACTTCCACTCGCTGAGGCCAGACTCCTGAGATGTAAAGCAGGGGAAATTCTCCTACAGCCTACGGACAGTGAGATGGTGGTCGTAACCCACCCGACACCGTGTCCTCAGTCGACCTGTGCTGCCTTCCGCCAAGACTGCCCAGGAATTCTACTTTCCCCAGCAGTCACATGACCCCCACCCCCACTCACACCAGAGACACCCATCCCCCCACTGCTAAGGTACAGGACGGGGAATGGCTTGCTCAGCCAGACCAGCACACGAGGAACGCGCGACTGTGAGCCAAGTTAGCCGGGTCAATACTTACTTCTGCTTCACAAAGTCTTCTGTAATGAGCTTCCTCAGATCGCCAAGGAATGGGTGCCTCACCCTGCGAGCAAGGAAAGGAATCCATGACTAGAGACGTGGCAGTGCCTGGATGTGGGCAGGGGCACTCCCCAGCAGGACAGAGCACTCCCCAGCCCATGGGGCAGCCCCAGGGAGGCCTGGGCATGCAGCAGAGGCCAGAAGGCCACTTGTCAGAGATATCCCCAGGTAGGGCTTTCCTGGAGCCCCTAACTCTGATGCTTTCTCTTAGATCTCTCATCTGGGGACAGAGAGGGGACATGGAGCAGAGGGGCTGAGAGTTCAGGACCATTTCCCCATGCACCTCGGTGAGACCCTTTGCGCTCTACCTAGTCCAGGATGCCCGCTCCCCTACACCAGACCCCAGGTTATTGCAATCCTGGGGCCTCTTGTGCCCAAGGACCACACTGAGGGACGGGAGCAGAGAGAGCCCAGTCATACCCAGGGCGCAGTCCCATCTTGCGTAGGGCCTCCCACAGGACAGCTGGGAGGGGAGATGAGGCATAAGATTTTAGCACACCAAGGTGATACTGGGGGCAACCCCCACCGCTCCCCCTAGCCGCGGCTCCAGCCACTCACCCTCGCTGGCACGGTTGCCATTCATGAAGATGACTCCCAGAATCACCAAGAGGAGACTCAGCCTGGGAGTGTCCTTGGTCCTAGAGGCGTACAAAGAGGGATGCTGCCCAGCAGCCACTTGCCCAAGGGACTGCAGCCGGCTCACCCAACCAGCCTCTCCCACATTGCTTGGCCACGGGGCAGTTCTTCCCACTCTGCACACGGCTCGCTCCCTGATCCGGACAAGTCATTCCTCCATCTTGAGACTGAATCACTGCATCCATTAAATGTGGATGCTAACGCCCCCTCCCAGGGTTCTGCCCAGGACGGGGTCAGGCAGGGTGCAAATGCGTGGCAACGGTGCGTCCAGAGGCACATCGAGACCTGCCCTGCCCTGCCCTTTGCACCTCGGAAGTTACACTTGGTGTGAAGCTCGCCTCAGGACCACTGTGCCAAGCCAGGGCCAGGCACTTAGGAGGAAGAGACAAGTAACAAGAAGCCTGCTTTCCTAGGAAGGTTGGGGGTTGGCCGACAGGGCAGGGGTGAACCCCTGACAGCAGCAAGGCCTCCCCCCAACCCCCTCCCCACTGCCACTACCCCTTTCATCCAGTAATCACTGGGCACCGCACTAACTGTGGGCAGTTCTGAGCTAGGCACTAAAGGCCTGTTCTCCTGTTTCTCTTCAGGAAGGCCACAACCCGCCTGCCTTTTCTCACTTTCCCAGGAGGCGAGCTGAAGAATCCCGCGTGCAGACAAGAATGTACAGGTGCTCTTCCTTGTCAATTTCCTTCAGGTGGATCCCAAACTTCTACATGGGGGAGAAAACGGAACCGTGAGATCCAAAATCCCTGCTGGGCGTCCTGCAGGCACGCACGCAATTGCCTGCGGGAACTTTTCCTCAGCGGGGAACCCAAAGTCCTGGGTGAGGACCGGAGGACAGAGCAAGCGAAGGACCTGTCCCGTTGGGAGCTCTGGCCCTGGCCAAGGCCCCGGGGACCCACTTCACCAGACAGACCACAGACGCTCAGGCAGCACGAGGGCAGGAAGTACGCAGTGCGTGCTCCCGGGTGGACAGGCAGGGGAAGGCTTCCAGAGCAGGCAGTACCGAAATCGGGCCTGCAGGGTGCAAGGCTTCCCCGCCACTCTTGTCCCACAGGGCATGCCTTCCCCCATCCCCACGCCCACCTTTTCCAGGGTGTATGTTGCTCGCTCGATGATCTCAGGGAAATGTTCATCGTATTCTCGGATCACGTCCTTCAGCATGTCTGCAGGAAGGGAGATGGGGGAGAGCCCCTGGGCTGAGCCGGGGCCACAGAGGTGCAGCCCCTGGGGCGGCCCTGCCGAGGGGAGCGCAGTCAGAACCCAGTCCTGTGCAAATGGAGCCATGAGCCAAGGCCTGGTGGGTGGGGTCGGTGATGGGAGGTGCCCAGGGTAGGGCTGTGGGGGGAGGGCAGAGCTCAGGGAGGGGGCACAGGTTGCCCACCTGAGCGCTTGATGGGGATCTTCTTGTAGTCCTTAATCATCAGATATTTCACCAACTTATTTGCCTGGAGAGGGGCACATGGGGAGAACAAGGCATGGGTACTTTGACGAACTGGCCTGAAAGCAAGGAGGGAGGTGGAGCAAGGGTAGACTTACCCTCTCTTGTAGAAGGGCCACGTTGCGTGGTGGCAAGCACAGTACGTGCCTGGAGGGCACCTGGGACCTCAGGGCCACAGGGGGCCGAGGGGCCGTCTGAGCCCGCACCGTCAGTGGGGGCTGTGATGCTCTCCAGGGCGGTGGGACCACAGGAGGCTCTCTCTCCTCCTCGCTGCTCTCATATTCGTCATCCAGGTGCTTGGACTGAAGCATTAGAGAGAGGAGACCCGGGGCTACCAGGCTCACCATGCCAAAGCGCCCACACACATCTTACCCAGAAGCAGGTATTGGAAATAAGAGTAGTACAGATAGGGGATGACATGTGCTGAGTGCTTACTAGGGGCCAGGCACTGAGCCAACCTCTTCTCCCTCCAGGCCTGAGCGTAGGGACCTTGTGCAGTAAAAGCATGCTAGCGAACTTGTGTTGGAGAACCCCGAGGAGAGGGGAGGGCAGAGAAAGGAGGGGAGCAAGGGGGGCTGGAGACAGAGGGGAGATCTCACCTTCTTGGTCCTCTTGCCTCCCATCCTGGCCCAGGGCTCAGGGCTGGGCTGAGCCGGGGCAGCGGCACCTTCAGGCTCAGGGATGCTCGTGGCCACCTTGGCCTTGGCAGCAGCAACTGTCACAACATTCTGAGGCTCCACCCACCGAGTCTTGGCGAGAGCCTTCCCAGACTTGGTCGTCTTGGGCCGGGTGGCGGCC
Source organism: Smutsia gigantea (assembly GCA_032199065.1). NCBI lineage: Eukaryota > Metazoa > Chordata > Mammalia > Pholidota > Manidae > Smutsia > Smutsia gigantea. Next base: position 14,415 of record JAVSCE010013529.1, on the reverse strand, counting down.
CCCTCTGTGGCAGATGCTGCCTGGGGCCCCCCCGAGGAGGCAGCACTGGGCCCCTCTGCGGCAGCCTCTTGGGCTGGGGCGGGTCTCTTGGGGCGTGGGAAGGCCATGCCACTGACACCTGCTGGCTGGGTGAAATCAAAGACATCGTTCTGACCCAGGGAGGCTGTCTTGGGCCACGTGGCATCCCTCTCACTGGCACATGGAGCTGGAGAGAAAGCACAGGCAGTACTCGGGCCCTCGCTAGCAGCCTCCTGGGCCTGCGAGGCTGTCTGGGGTGGGGTGGAGGTGGCTGTGGGCCCGGGGGCGGCCATCTCTCTCTCGACTAGCATCTGGGAGATGCGTGGAGAAGCAAGGATTGTCTCAGGGGTGGCTGCCTGAGCCTCGGCCGTAGATGTCATGGGCTGGGCACCTTCTCCTGGGGCCTGTTCTTCGGCCACAGGGTGGTTGGCGACCACCTGACTGTAGGTGGCACGGGCAGCGGCGGCAGCAGCTCGAGCGGCCCGGTTGGAGGCAGCGGCGCGGGCTACGTTGGCAGCCCGGGTGGCCGCCTCATTGGCAAGTGTTTCTGGATCCAGCTGAAATGCCTCCATCAGAGTCCTGGCCAGCATAGGGTTTTCCAGTTCCCAGGGCTCATTCTGCAAGGGCAGAGAGAAGGCTAGGGGAAGGCACGCCACTCCACACTCGCATCCTGCTCTCCCCGCGCTGGCCAGCCTCCTCCTGGCTATCCCCCAGGCCCAGTCCCGGCCCCAACCCTCTTTCTCCCAGCAGCACAGGGGTGGCTGGGGGGAGCTGGGCAGTCCCTTCCTGCCCAAGCCGCTCCCCTTCATCTCCCCCTCTGCTCCTCCCCTGGCTGATTCGGGGGGTGGGGGGGGGAGAGCCAGGGCCAGCAGGTGGCCGACAAGGGGCCTCACTGATAGGATGCGAAGGCCTGGACCCAGGCTCCCAAAGGCTCTGAGGATACGGACGTCGAAGCTGGTGAGGGTGCCATAGCCTCCAAAGGCACCGAATTCCTCATAGTCGTTTCCTTCCATCTCGTCTTCCCCGACTTCATCGCTGCCCTCCTCCATGTCTTCAATGTTGTAGCTTTCGGGTTCCATGCGGTAGCTTCCCTCAGCCATGCTGGGGGCACGGGGGTCCCCAGGAGAAGAGAGCCCAGCCTGAGGGCGAAGCTGAGGCTTCCTCCGGGTCAGGGGGCGGCATCTCTCAGGAGGTGGGGGTAGCAATCACCAGGTTACCAGGCAGTGTGGAGTAGGGTGCAGGGGGCGGGGTGGGACAGGTAGACTCTGTGAGAGGCAGAGCCCTAGGGGAGGGACGTAGGAGCTGAGGGCCCCACACTGAAAGCGGGGGTTAAGGCGGACAGGCTCCCCACCCCAGCGGCTAGATTTGAATACGGAGTGGACTGGTGGTCTTGAGTCTGAAGAGTCCCAAAGAGGATGTATTGAGAGAGGGAGAAACAAAGGGCTTCATCTTAAGGGCTGGAGCAGGCGAGCAGGATGAAGGGGCAGCAGATGAGATGAGAGGGCTCAAAGAACGGGGACCGCGGGAAGCTCCGGGAAACCGTGTCCCAGGGACGCCCCCTAGCTGGGTCCGGGTGGGGATTCGGCTGATCCGGGTCTAGGTGGCGCTCATAAAGGGGCGCTAGCAGGGAGGCGGGCTGGCACTGAGTGACGCTCCAGCTGGAGCGCTGGAAGTCTCAAATCCCAGGACTGCGACGCCAGGAATGGGGCAAATCGGTCAGCTCGGCTGGAGTGATCTAGGAGTGGTTGGGGTGACCTAGGAGTGGTTTGGGCCCCCATTTTCAGGAAGCTCAGCACCCAGCGAGCACGCGGGTCGGCTACGGGGATTCGGATGAGGGCTCCGGTGTCAGGAGGGCTCGGATCCGGGAGCCTGGGTCTGGTGGCGCGACCGGGGCTCCTACCTGGACCGTGGGTCTAATGGGGCTCGGCTTCTGAGTGCTTGGGCTTTGTTCAGGTCCGGGGGTGGGGAGGGCGCAGCGTGCGGGTCCCACTCGTCCTCTCCCGGTCCCATCGGGGCGGGATCCCTACCTTCCCTGGGGCTCCAATGGCGTCCGTCCTCAGCACCAGGAACCCCGCAGCCGCGCCCTCGCCTACTGCTGCCAGCACAGCAGCTCCGACCACCCCGCCCCTTTTCTCTGCGCACCCCCACGTCCCGCAGCTGGGCAGCCTGCGCATGCGCGGACCCCCCTCCCCGCCCCCAACTCTGGCCCGCTTGCCTGCCTGCCCGCCCGCTTTCCCAACAAAAGCCCTTTCCACCGGGTCCGCAGAGCGCCTGCGATTTCGCGAGTGGGCGGGGCGGTGTATGGGGGGGGGGGGGGAGGGGTTCTCCTTCCCGCCAGATTCCCCTCACCCGCCTGGGATCGCAGGCGGCGCGCTCACACCCTGTGGCGCACTTCAACCCACCCAGTCGTCTACCCCCGGTGCCCCAACAGTGCTTTTGCACAATGCTTCTCCTCCCTGCCCTCTCCCCTTGCCCCTGAGCTCCTCCAGGGTGGTCTGGCAGGCCAGAGGATGCCAGTCCCTTTTGTGTTCCCCCCTCACCACCCTTCTCTATGGCCCCCAGCCACACTGGGAACATCTGCTACTTCCCGGCTATTCTTTATGTAGCTGGGCCATCACAGCCCCATGTGTGCTGGGGCTTCTCTGCCTCTCACAGCAGCCCTGGGAGGTGGATGCCAGCCCAGCATCCGCGTGCTGTAGATCGGAAGCTGAGGCACAGACACATTGCAGGAACCAGACGTGGCCACACAGCCAGAAAACCGAAAATGCAAAATGTGGGCCTGGGTCTTCCTCACTCCCAAACCCATGTTCCACTCGAGCTGCCCTGGGGCCTGAGGCGCCCTCCCCTCTTCACTTTGAGTGGCCGATCCACCCGCCCCCACCACCCCTACCCTGTCCACATCTGTCCCCAGCAAGCAAGGTTTGTGTTCTCTGAGACCTCACCTCATGCTCTGCCCCTGGGCAGACACAGGTAGAGGCCCCCGGCCCCACCCCCTGCCTACTCCCCGTGGCTCCATTCGGGTGTGGGAACTGCTCCTCGGGGTCCGCTCCCTGCCCCGACTGTCAGGCTCTTTGCCGTGAGTGGCACAACACGCTGATCCTGAGACCATCCCGGTGCCCTCTGGAGCAGCCAGGACAATCAGGCACTTGTGTGTCTGAGCCACGGCAAGGCCTGATGCAGAGTAAATGTTTGCCCGGGTTCCTTCCAGGGCTGGGCCAGGGGCAGCTGTGGTCATGTGGAAAGAGCCCGGGCTCAGCTTCAGCGTTCCAGGGATGGAGTGCGGGGCCAGTCTGCCACTAGCTGTGTGAGCCCGCTAGCGCCCCTGGACATCTCTGAGCCTGTTCCTCAACAACAGCAACAAAAAGAGCGGGAAGCACAGGGAGCACTTACCGGGGTCCTACCCAACACATGTTGCTCTGCTTCCAGCGTGACTGGACAGACCGCCTTTGGAGGCAGAAACTGCTATGTTCCCACCTCAAATGGAACCTGCACTTTTTACAAAAACCATAGTGCATTTTTACCTTCGTTTTTATGTCAGTCTGTCCTGTACATGACTCCTGCATATGAACGGGAGCTATGGCTAGGACCACAGCTTTTACTCTCCAATGGCCAATATCAATCCCACCTGGCTGGGTGGCTTTCCTCAGCTGTTGCGTTGCACAGCAACTCCCCTGTGAGCTGCCTGCTTCTCTTCAGCCCTTCCCTTAGAACACGTTTCTGTGGGAGGTGACCAGACCCCAGAAGTGAAAGCCCCGGCAAACCCTGGATATGCTGTATAACTGTATGTGTTAATATGCTATTAACACCAAAACCTACCACCCCAGTCGGAACTTTGCCTTTGAGATCCAAATCCATGTACTCCCTCACAGACGTGAAATCTCCACTTGGAGGTGTCAAGGGCTCCTCATAGCGAGCCTGTCTAGGTCTGATCACTTGCTATACCCACCCCCCACAGAATTCCCCTGCCCCCCGTCTCTCTTGTTTTTAAACCTCCTGTCTTCACAATATTAGTAAATGGCGTCATCATCCACACAACTACTCATTCCAGAAAATGGAAGTCAGCCCCCCCCGCGCCCCCCCCCCCGTCTCATTTACTGCACCAGATGGAAAACTTGTGCAGCTCTCTCCCCTACATCAGTCCCAGCAAATTCTAGTCCCATTGGCCTCTTGGCATCCCCAGCTCTTTCTCCTTGACTCGGGCTGTCCATTGGGCCCTGTTTGTCTCTCTCTGCTGCAGCCTGTAAACTCTCTCCAGGCAAGAAGTTGGGGGAATTGGGCAATTTGAGGGCTCCTTCTCTCAGGGATCACTGTACTGTGTGGTCCACGGCACCTGCACGTAAAGCTTTATAACTGTTTTGGCTTCTTACAGGGCCCTGTAAGGTGAGAGGGTAAATCAGGTTACTGTTAATCCATCATGGCTGGAAGCATGATGATACAGTTTTTTTTTTAATCAACTTTTTTTTCACTGAGCCTTGTGCTTTTAAGATGTATCCTCCTTGCTATGCATACTTCTCAGATCTGTGAAGTGACTATGCACAGATAAGATATGATGTGCCCTCATGACATTTTATGTATCAGCTCCCAAGGACAATAAGTTTTCCATCAAAGGCAATAAAGAGCCACTCAAGGTTTCTATTCAAGGGGGTGTCATATTGTTTTTTCGGTCATTTTTTGAAAAAGGATTTTCTGGAAAAACGTGGAGAGTTTGGTAGAAGAGTAAGAATGGAAACACCAAGACTCCAATTAGGAGCCTTCAGTCATACTGGTGAGAAATAGTGCTGACTTGTACAAGGGATACCAGGGAAATGGAGATTCTTGTTCCCACATTCATTCCTTGGGGACTCTGTCTTCACTGGTCGTATGGCATCTGCTCTCCTTTTCTGGGTTCATATCAGAATGGTAGGGCTTTTCTGTATTCCTAGCACTCATGGTGATACAAATGCAGGTCTACTGGCAGCCAGAATCGCTTTTAATAGGAGGACTGGTTAACACCTCCTGAATTTAAGTGGTTCCTCATACCTGTCTTTTCCTCACGTGCTCATGCACCAATGTCAGGTACCATGAAGTCAGTTTCTGATTTTTAAGCAGTTGTCACTATAAGCAGTTTGTCCTCATTTTGGCCTCATTTTATCTATCAGCACGTTGACCTTGACATTTAGTCTGCCCAAATTGGCAAACACATCTCAGTGCCAATTCACTAGCTTCTGCTATTCTTCAGTTGTACTACTTATAGTTAAACTTGGCCATTCCAGGTCCTCTTCAGTGACTACTTCCACGTGTCTAACTACTGTCTTTCATTGCACATATTATTTGATGTACCTCACATTTTACAATTGCTCCAAAATAGACAACACATAACATTGCTGCCCTTTTTGGAAATGCCTTTCAGCTACTATTCAGTTGTATATTGATATTTTGTAGTATTCTTTTTGGCTTCTCACCAATCTCCACCATCATCTCTGAAAAATAAATAAATAAAACAGTCTGAAGATAAAGGGGATTAATCTGACAATAATTTTTACTTGATGATCACTCTGAATAAGCCTCAGAAGTATGCTGGGTGATCAGCCTCCTGGTTAGGTCTATGTTAACTGTCCTATGGCTGCTCTTTATCATTGGGAAAGAAATTTTGCACTCTCATAACCTAAAATCATGCTTGCTTTCTGTTCTCCCCAAATAAATCCTATTGTGAGGCCACAGCCATGCTGCATACATCATTACACAAAGGTATCCAAAGTGGGATTATTGTAAGCTTCTACTTACCTTGTGTCTCTGAAGTGGGAGGGGAGGATCTTAACGGCAAAACCAAAATCAATATATTATGGTATGGTTAGCACTTCTCCATTCCTGCTCATTCATGTTCTCAAGACATTGCCTGTAATCCTCAATCATCTTAAAGTACCATTTCAGGTCCACGGTAAATTATAACAAAACATAGAGCTTGGGGAATATTAGCAGTTCAAAGCCAAAAGATGAGTGCTTCCATTGAGTCTCAGTCTACCACTACCTACAAAAAAGACCTTGAGGTCAAGTGATCATGGTTACAACCTACTTATGGCTTGTGATATTAAATTCTCTATTCCATTTTAAATGTTGGATATGATGAATTCCACGTGCCCAGCCCCAGAGCAAATTCCATCTGAAATTCCTATTAGCTGAGATGTCAGCTAATAGCTTTTCACCAAATTCAATAAGTGGAGTGGAACCTTTGCTGCCTTGAGTTTTACAAACAACCTAATTTTTCATGGCCAATATCAAGAGCTGGTGGTGACAGAAAGAAAAAGGAGAACATCTGGAACATGGTTTCGATCACTGCCCTGTAAGGTGTGTCACTGGGGAGTGGTGCTTCCTTTACTTCCTTGCTGCCCCTGGTTGTCTGCTTGTCACCTTGCAGTCTTACTTCCTGTCTCTCTACCCCATCTCTCCCTTATCTCCCCTGTGTCCTGCCTATCTCTTTGCTGCTCCCCCCCCCCCCTCCTTCCTAAGTCTTTCAGTCGTTTGACTGGTTTTTCTACTTAGTTCCTCCTTCTCCCTTCCATCCTTTAGCCCATATTCCATGTCTGAGTATCTTTCATCCCTTTGCTCTCCCTCACATAACACTGTCTGTTTCCCACTGCCAGGGCCATGTGGATCCTCATCTGTGGGAAGACCATGAGTATGTACATTCATCCATCAATCTCTCTACTGAACTGATTCTTTCATCCTTTCCATTCAGGTTTTCAATTCATTCATTCCTTCATTTATTGTTCATTTATTCCTCCCACAAACACACTTGAGAGTCTCTTATGTACTAGGCACAGAACAAGACCCTCAAGATATACAGCAGAGAACAAAGCAGACAATGGGTCTTGCACTCGAACAGGGAAGCAGATGTTTCAAAAAGGATCCCTCTAACGAATATATACTTTTATGTCAAATTCTGAAATGTAGGAAGTCTTCAAGGTGCTAAGTGAAAGGAAAAGAGGATGGGCAGTTTAACTTGGGGTGAACTGGTTTGTGGCCAGAAAAAGCTATCATGAAAAGGTGATATTTAGGCTGAGACCTCAGAAATAAGTGTGGGGTAGACAGATGAACAGGAGAGAAAGAGGGGAACCACTTCAAGGGTTCTCAGGAGCAGCACTGCACAGGTGCTCAAGCAGTACAAGCATGGCCTCTGCAGGGTCTAAGAGAAGGTCAGAATGGTTCAAGCAAAGGGAAGGTGGGGATACTTTAGGGTCAGAGGGTTGAGAAATTCTCATGCCAGCTCATATCACTATTCTCATTATTCTTGCAGGTCAGGACCCTCACTTATTATTCACTTATTTGATCCTATTTGCATTTTCCATTCCCACCATATGTCTCTCATGGAGACCAATAATTCTAATGTGTTTAATATTTATCATTTTCTTTTTGCAATTGAAAAATGTGACTGTCAGACATGTGCTTTTGATTTACATAAGGTTATTTTTAGATACATTGTCATATATTTATGTTATATAGTTTTACATATCATATATCACATATAATTCCATCCTATTTCTTTTTTACAGATTATAGTATAATTGACATCCAGTAGACTGCACACTTTTATAGTGTACAATCTGATGACTTTTGACATATAAATACATCTTTGAAACAATCATCATAGTCAAGATAATGAACATTTCTGTGATATCTGTCATGGTTCCTTTTTCATGTCAATTTTGCTCGAATATATTTCCCAGCTATTCAATCAAATACTTTCTATGTTTTGCTATGCAGATATGCTGTAGCTGTTACTGACCACTATAATCACTTGACTTTAAGGAGATCATTCTCAGTAACTGGAGTCAGCCTCATCAAATGAGTTGAGAGAACTTAAGTGCAAAATTGAGGTTTCCCTGGTGAAGATGAAATTCCACCTGTAGACTACAGCATCAGCTTCTGCCTTAGAGATTTGAGGCTGCCCCTTTCTTGACAAATGCTTAGCCTACAGATTTTGAGTTTGCTTAGCTTGTGCCCACAATCATATAAGCCAATTCCTAGCAATCTCTTTTTCTCTTTCTCCTACCCAGAGTGGTTCTAGAGGAAAAGATATTTCTGAATTGTTTCTGGGTTTTTTTTTTCAGAACTGCTACTGTAATCTGATTAGATATAAAGTTATAATGACTCTATTTCCAGTGGTAAAGAAAGCACTGGTAGTCCATGGAATTATATGGCAATAGAGGTATGCATAACTTTGCCATTGGATACTGTTAATCAAATAATTATGAAAGACAAGTTTTGGGTTACTATATATTTGATAATTCAGAACATTTTAGTCAAACTAAGGAGAATAATGATTTTGTCTAATTGCTCCAACTGCACTGGAGAAGGTTAAAAAAGAAAAAAATGAGCTCAGGGCTTTAAATTTCTAACTCAAGTTTTGCATAAATGACCCAAAAGTGTCTATGTCTGCCCTGAGAGAAATTCTTATCTCCCTTACCTGCAGGGCTGAGTTTTCTGAAAACCAAGCCCAGAGTCTCATCTTGCCAGTGGCTGAATTACAATGCAAATTAAATTCCTGACCTCACAGAGTGTCTTCTCTTAAAGTGATGACATTGATTGGAAAGAGTGGGATCCTGAAAATTGGAAAGGGAATATGTGAAAAGATTCCAGCGAAGATGGGGATATCGAATCCCTAAATTCTACTGAGTCTTCTTTGCCAACAGAAGTAGTGTTTCCACCTGTCTCAGAAGAGCTTCACTTGACTTTTCCTAAAGAAACTGTAATGGCCTCCCCTAAGACAGTTGCCTTGAAAAGACTGATGATTTTCTTAGGGCCTACCCCCACCACCCTTCTTTGTTTCTAGACCTTTAAGTAGACTCAAGTCTCTGAAGGTCCAAAGGGTAAGGCACAAAGTATGACCCATGAGGAAGTATGCTATGCACCAAAAGAAATGAATGAAAATTTCCATTTTATTCAGACAGAAATCAGGACAATATGTGTGGGAATGTATATTAAAGGAGTGGGATAATAGTGGAAGGAACATAAAGTTGGACCACAGAAAATATATCGATAGGGATGCACTAAGGAGAGATTCGGGATTCACTGTTTAAATCAAGGCGTTAGAAAGAACTCTTAACAGTTTGTTTAGTTGAGCGGCTGAAATGTGGACCAAAAGGTGGGCTACACTAAATGCAACTGAAATGCCAGAACTGCCTTAGTTGTACTGTAAAGGAAGCTATCCAAAGGCTAAGGGAGATTAGAGCATTAGTGTCCATTTATAAAACCTGCTCACCACCCTTAGAAGGTCCAGAGGACACACCTTTCACCACAACTGTGAGAAATAAGTTTTTAAACAGAGCCTCAGCATATTTGAAGAACTCTGTGGTTACTCTTCTCTGTAGGTCAGAAAAACAGTGGGAACTGCTAACCACCAAATGGGTTCTCTAAATACCATGAAGATCATTGGATCCCAAGGTATCAGGGATCAAGTGGCAATACTTAACCATCCAACATAATGTGGGTGTGATTATCATAATGGAGAATGGAGCCAAAGCAGTAATAAGAATAATTTGACTCCCACAGACTTCTGGTATTGGCTAGTTGATCATGGTGTCCCTAGAAAAGAAATAGGTGGGCAGTCTACTAAGTGGAAGAGTTCTAGGTCAAGTGAACAGAGGTGTAAACTGAATCACCAAAACAGAGAGTCATGGCCCTTCAATCAATTCCCAGACTTGAGACAATTTGCAAAACCAGAATCCCTTGAATGAAGGGATGGCTGGGTCACCTTGAGGAAGGACCCTACTCTTATGCCAAAACTTATACTGCCAACCTTACTCCAGCCTTTCCCAAAGGGACTAGTATGGACTAAAATATGTCCCCCCTCACTCCAAAATCATATTTTGAAGTCCTAACCCCCAATGTGATGGTATTTGGAGATTGGACCTTTGGGAGGTAATTATGGTTAGATGAAGTCATGAGGGTGGGGCCCTCATGATGGGATTACTGCTTTTATAAGAAGAGACAGAGTGCTTGTTCAGTCTATCCAGGTACTCACAAAGAGATCATGTGAGCACACAGCAAGATAGCAGTTACTTACAAACCAAGAGAAGAGTCCTCAGAATGAAATCAACCTTGCCAACACCTTAATTTTGGATTTCCTTGCCTCCAGAACTATAACAAATAAATTTCTGTTGTTTAAGCCACCCAGTCTATAGTATTTTCTTAGGGCAGCCAAAGAAGACTAAGACAGGACCCAAAACCACTTACCAGAATGACTGTTCTTTGGGGAAAGGGAAGTAATCAGACTTTTGGGGGATTATTGGACACTGGCGCTCAACGGACACTAATTCATGGAGACCCAAAACATCACTGTGATCCACCAGTTAGAGTAAGAACTATGGAGGTAAGGTGATCAATGGAGTTTTAGTGCAGGTCCCTCTGACAGAGGGCCTCCAAATCTATCCTGTGGTTATTTCTCCAATAAATAATTGGAATATACATACTCAGCACTGGCAGAACCCCCACACTGGTTCCCTAACTTAGGCAGTACAGGTTATTATTGTGGGAAAGGCTAAATGGAAGCCACTAGAACTGCCTCTACTTAGAAAAATAGTAAACCAAAACCAATATCACATTCCTGGAGGGAATGAAAAGATTTGTACCAATATCAAGGACTTGAAATATGCAGGGGTGGTGATTCCCACCATATTTGCATTCAACTTGCCTATTTGGTCGTGCAGAAGGCAGGTGGAACTTGGGGAATAACAATGGATTATGGTAAGCTTAACCAAGTGGTGACTTCAATTATAACTACTGTATCAAATGTAGTCTTATTGTTTGAGAAAATAAACACGTCCTCCAGTATTTAATATGAAGCCATTGATCTGGTGATACCATGCTGATTGGATCTAATGAGCAAGAAGTAGAAACTACTCTAGACATTCTAATAAGACAATTCTATGTCAAAGAGTGGGGAATAAATGTGAAAAAAACTGAGAGGCCTTCCACTGAAGTAAAATTTCTAGGGATCCAGTGGTGTGGGGCATGTTGAGATATCCCTTATAAGGTAAAGGATTAAGTTGTTGTATCTGGCCCTCCTAACAACCAAAAAAGAGATGCAATGCCTAGTGAGCCTTGGATTTTTGGAAGCAACATATTTTTCATTTGGGTGTGCTACTCTGGCCCACTTACTGAGTAGTTAAACAATTGCAAACTAATCACCTCTTAAAGTTTCTCATGTCTCATCAAGTCATCCGGCCACGTGAGTCTCACAGTGTGTTCCTTATCTGGGTTTGCCTCAGAAAGGATCATGAGAAGTGTTTGTAGTCCTTGTCACACCACTCATGACTTGCACCAGATTCCAAGACGCAGATCCTATTGTTCTTCTCTCTTAGATTAGTTTCGGCTATAGATTAAGCTTAAGCAGGAACTAAATTACAGCAAGGTTAACTGCTGGGGTATTTGCACTGGGGTATCTACATAATATCTGACTTATTTCACTTAGCATAATACCTTCAAGGTCCATCCATGTCACCAACAGTAGTATTTCCTTCTTTCTCATTGTTGAATAATATTCCATTATATATACATATACACACACACACACATCTTCTTTATCCATTCATCCATTGACAGGTGCTAGTTGTTTCCATATCTTGGCTACTGTCAGTAATGTTGCAGTGAACATAGGGGCGCAGATCCTGTTTTCCTTCAATATCCTGTTTTCATTTCCTTAGATATATAACCAGAAGTGGGACTGCAGGGTCATATGGCATTTCTATTTTTAATTTTTTGAGGAACCTCCATACTGTTTTCCGTAGTGGCTGCACCAATTTATATTCCCACCAGCAGTGTAGGTGGGTTCCCTTTCCTCCACATCCTTGCCAACACTTGTTATTTCTTGTCTTTTGGATAGTGGCCATTGTAATCATTGTGAGGTGATGTCTCAGTGTGTTTTTTATTTGCATTTCCTTGATGATAGCTCACTTTTTAATTTTTGCTTTTGTTGCTTTTGCCTTTTGAATCATATCCAAAAACATCTTTGAGAAGACCAATGTCAAGGATTTTTTCCCTGTTTTCTTCTAGGAGTTTTATAGTTTCAGGGCTTATGTTTAAGCCTTTAATTAATTTCAAGTTAATTTTTGTGAGTGATGTTTGATAGGGTTCTAATTTCATTTTTCTGCATGTGGTTATCCAGTTTTCCCAACACAATTTATTAAAGAGATTATCATCCCCCATTGAGTATTCTTGGCTCTTTTGCCAAATATTAGTTGGCCCCATATAAGGAGGCTTATTTCTGGGGTGTTTATTCTGTTCCATTAGTCTGTGTACCTAACAGATACATATAGGACATCCCATCAAACAGCAGAACATACAATCTCCTCAAGTGTGTGAAGTGTGACATTCCACTCTGTATGATCTAAATTGATGTATGTGACATGTGCAACATCTAGATGAGTGTAAAAGACATGGAATCACTGTTTATGACATGAGGGACATACAAATTTCTGATTGAGAAAGAGAGAGTGTCTGTGTGTGTGTGTGTGTGTGTGTGTGTGTGTGTGTGTGTGTGACATCAAAAGTGTAATATCTGATTATGTTTCTGTCATGTTTGGGAATATGTTTTGGAATGTACTAATGTATGTTTTATGATTAAATGACTACAGTAATACCTGAAATATACTGTGCATGATGTGTTAATAAATGTATAACATCAAGTTGTGTTTCTTGAAGGCCTTCTATATCCCAAGCCTGTTGCTAGTTATCAGGAAACCAGAGACAACTAAAACAGAGTCACTGGCTAGTAGGTCTGTCTTGTCTATAAGAGGAGAATCTAGACACGCAGGACAAGAGATATGCTGAGGCCAGGCCAAAAAAGACTTTAAAGGCCGTGTTGAAAAATGTGGCTTTATCCAAATAGGCAATATGAAACCATTAATAAATGGTATTAAGTCAGAGTAGTGATGTAGTCAGATTTGCGCATCATAAAGACCATTTGGTTTCAGAATGGATGATGGATTGGAAGGGTGTCAGTGGGAATGCTGGTGTAATGGTCCAGGGGACACTGAAATAAGGCAGTGACAATTGGTTTTCTAAGGAGGGAATGTACTACAGACATACAGTGGAGGTTGGAAGGTATAAATCTTGGTGAGGGAGTGTATAGAGAATCCAAGGATGACTCCAGATTGGCTTGTGGCGTGGGTGACTGGGAGGTGCTGGTACCTTTCACTAAATTGGAAAATGGGAGAGCAGAAGCTTTGAGAGAAAGAAATAAGGAGTGTGTGGGATAAGGGAGGGGTTGATGGGGTTTTTATATCTGAATGAATGTACATGCCTGTGTGCACCATAAGAATAATTGCCAGTGATGTCTGAGTGCATGTGTGACAATGGATGGGCAAGGGCGACACCAGAATGAGTGTGTACATCATCTAAAAGAAACTGCAACTAATGTTCATTATCAGATCTCATATTTTCTCATTCAGTTGTTTCAAAATCTCACTTAGATGTTAGCCAAACACAAATGTCTCACATATATGACAATTACCTGTTACACCCAAATTCTGATGTAAAACTAGCTTATTGACCATTGACTTCTGCTTTCAGTTCAGAGATGTAGAACACTGTTAAGAGCATTGGTATCTCTTACCATCACTAAGGCAAAATGAAATCTGGACAGATAGCAAATTAACAAATTTTCTTAAACTCCCCAAAAAACAGGAAAAAAGTCATCAGAAAACAACAAAAGCTAACTCAAAATTTGGACAGAGACAGGAACCCTCAGGAAAAACAGTACCTCAGTGTCTGTTTACTTGAACATATGCCACCAGACCATATAAGGTGGTAGAAAGATTAAATCAGAAAAAATTTAACAAATTGCTAAAGGCCTATCTTGGACAGGCCTGAGAGTGTGAAAAGTCCTGGGGGGCCACAGGCACAAAGGCTTCTCATACTCTTGGCAGATTTTTCCTTAGGAACCCCATCAAGCTTTCAACAGAGAAGATTAGTGAGTAATCAGAGAAAACTCCTTCCTTGCTGCTTTCTGGTAGAAGAGAACAACAACCAATACCAAATCCACTCAGATCCAGTTCCCCTGCCTCCATTAAAGAACAAAAAAGTCAGTCTGGGTGAAAGTCATCCAAACCTGTATTCTGAAGATACTGATGGAATCCTACTGCAATTGGAGCAAGACACAGAGGTCGCCACCAGAATTCTTCCCAGACCCATCTCCCCTATTTCTTCTAAATAACAAAGCCTTAATACAGAAGATGGAGGGGGCATCACAATAATAATTTGAGGACACTGGTAGAAACCCACTGCAGACAGGGTAAGGTATACGGGGAAAAACAAAGCTCTCTTCCTAGGGGAAGGAAAGGAATGCTTGTTAAGCCCATCATTACATCTGGAGGTGGGGCAAGATACACTTGTGATGTTCACATCCTTGAGATCCAAGTA
>JAVSCE010013528.1:0-22976 GCA_032199065.1 Smutsia gigantea | reverse complement strand
AGTTACAAGGATGTAGTACTCATTGGAGATACTTTTGAAATATGAATGCACTGAAGGCCTTCTCAGTTGCTGGATCACCATGCTTTTTATTCAACTGTTTCTGTTTGTTTGTTGTTGTTTTTTCCAAGAGGTAATTTTCTGTAAAAGCTAGTTTTATTAGTTTAGAACTATTGCAAACATTGCAATCCTAATGTTTTCTAATATTTCATCTCCTCCTCCCATCATTGTTTTGAATTGAATTGGACAGGACACCAGGATATATCAGAAAATGTCAGGAAAATATCTATTTTTATTCAAGTAGAAAATTGGAGTTTCAGGATTCAACCAGAATTAAGTCCAAATATTGAAATTCGAATTAAAAGGGCCATTGTATTGAGCTATTACGTCTTCCTTTCTGAAAGAACTAGCCATTATCTTTTTGCAGAACAGTTTAGCTCCTAAAATGTAATATCTGAAGTCCAAATATCATGGGGAAAGATCTTAAACACACTGAACCCAATTCAATACCCATGTAACTCTTTGAAATATCCCCTCGGGGCTTCAAAAGATATGAACTGTGGCTAAGTAAAAAAAAAAAAAAAAAAAAAAACCTTTTAGCTAGAAAGATCCCATAATGCCCAAAAGACTGAAGTGAACCTGTCTGTACATTATCACTCAATACAGGGTAAAAGCTGACTGCTTTAGGGGAGAGAGTGAAACACCACTGCATAGGTGAAATTAGTCGCACATTTTAAACTGAGTTTTCTGTGCTGTTTCAGCAATACTACTTTTGCAGAATGAGAAAAAAATATTGTAGCAAATTCATGCTAAGACCTTAAGAGACCTTGATTTTAAAAACATTGATTTCTTTGTTTTCCCACTCCCAAATAGGTTTTTTTGTAAAATTGGAAGATTTTACCTCTCATAAGATAAAAAAAAAATGCATTAAGAGATAGGAGGTACAGATATATTTTGTCTTCTTCCATTTCTGGTTTAGCCTCACATCCAGAAAAGTGAGGTATTGTAATATGTATGATTAAGTTATTAATTATTAATTGAGACATTCAGATGGGATGGGGCCAGACTGCCTGGTTAGACTCTCAGTTCTGCCACTTATTAGTATATGACATTTGGC
This sequence comes from Smutsia gigantea, assembly GCA_032199065.1. NCBI lineage: Eukaryota > Metazoa > Chordata > Mammalia > Pholidota > Manidae > Smutsia > Smutsia gigantea. The sequence continues at coordinate 21,862 of JAVSCE010013528.1, read as the reverse complement.
AAGACATTTAAGCTCCCTATGCCTCAGTTTTCCTCCTTTTAAGATGCCAGTAATAATTACCACTGGCTCATAGCATTGTATTAAGTGAATGTGTGCACATGTATCTAAGTATATAAGTATATACATATATTGATAGAATTTACAGTAATTTTTTTGCGGGTAATACATATTCTCACACAGTACTTTGCAAAGGTTTATGTGCACACACACCACCCGAGATCTTATTAAAGTGCAGACTCAGTAGTCTGGTATAGGAACCTGAGATTCTGTATTTCTAACAAGCCCTCAGACAGTGTCCATGCCACTAGTCTGCGAAGCACACTGAGTAGCAAAGCTCTGTCAACCTAAAAGCAAGAAACCGTTAAAGAGGTAAAGTGTTTATTTGGTATCAAAGAATTTCAACTCAGAGTACACAGATTTAGGTGGAAGCCCAAATAGTGTCTTGACTACAGGAAGTAAACTGAGGGTTTTTATTGAATAGAAAAGAAGACTAGGTAAGTAGTTTTTTAGGAAAACTTCATTGGTACTGAGAAGCAGGGCTAGATTTGTACTTCATTGGTTGGTCAGGCAAAGTAGTCACTAGGTCAAAGTTCACTTGTGTGAGTTTTTGCAAAAGGGATTTTTTAATTGTTGCTGACTTTTTGGAACATTGGTGGTGTGGCCCAGTACAAGGGTATAGAAAGCAGTACATGCAAGGCAGTTCTTCTGAAATGGCTACTCCAGCTCCATTTTTAAATGGTTCCACTTTTGTCATTTTCACGGTTCTAACAAAAGTGTTGAGTAGCTAACCAAAAGAGAGATAATGGAGACCCCTGCAACGACTGGCCATGATGAATTAAGACATTGAAATAACTCATGATGATCTGTGATAAAGCTTCAAAAGACATGATATTATATTTTAAGATATATGAAAATTTACTCTACTGGAGTTTATATTATAGACATGTTGGAATACACCCTGTACTGAAGTGTAGAAAAGCATTCCAGAGAGTTCTGAAGAGTTAGTGTGTACTTGTTAGATTCTTCAACAAAAATAGATTCTTCAACAAAAAGATTTTCTTTTTTTACTGGGTCCTTATAACATCTTATTTTTTGACAATTTTTATTTGAAAAACAATGCATTCCATTTATATGTCATCATGTCATCTAGGTAAGGATAAATGGTGTTTTTATTCTATGTGTGCAGCTATATACAGATTCTCTATTTCTAGGAAAGTAATCAGGAGAATAGGCAGGCAGGGCATTAGCAAAGTAGACTGGTAGCTGCACAGTCAACTAATTGAGTCTACAAAGATCTTATATGCACATGAAGTCATTAGGCTTCCCATTACACACAAGCTGATTAAAAATCCTTCTGAATCATTGCTAGTGTTGACATTCAGATTTGTGTGAACTACTGTCAGAATGGGGAAGGTGAATAAAAGAAGCTGAGCAGGTCACAGAAAGTAAATGCAAAGAGACAGAGAAATTTCCGATTGAATGTGGGGTGCTGGACTGTATTATTTAACTACTTTTGCATGTATCCAGAAAAATATGCTTTTGTGTACGCCTATTGAGTCATAAAAAAGAAATGTCCTGTTGTTAAAGTACTAATAGCTTTGAGAAAGCATATTTGCTTCAATGTGGATGTATTCTATGAAAGGAACTTTAATTGGCTAACTGCTGATTATGAGTTTTATTTCTTTTTTTAAATCTCATTGCTTACTAATACATCCTAGTTTAGTTTTAAAGCATGAAGAATTATTGACTGATTATTTGTTTTTGCATCTTATTTTATTACCATCATTCATTTTCCCTGCAATCTTTCCTCTTAGTTTCCCCCTCTCAGTATGCTTTAGGGGTCTCTATGTCTTGAGTCTAATGGACATGAAATGAAGGGAAGTCTGTGTTTTCAGTATCCATGGTGCTTTCTGAAAATAGATGCTTAAGGAAACTGTAGGCAGATGTATTTCCATCTCTCATGGTATATGGCTTTTTCTATTCCATCATAGGAATCAAAGTTAACCAATTTCTCTTCAACATTAATGCTTATATGAATTAAAGCTTCACACATTTTAAAATACATTATTTTGTTTACTTCAAATTATTTTAGAATTCTCAAACTAAGCATCCAAACTTTTCCCAGGATCAATAATGATCATAAAGTAGAAAGTAAAATGTTCATGGTTAAGTTTACAGACTGTATACTTTCTTTGTAAGTGGGTGGATTGGTATGTTAGAAGGAGTAAGATTGGGAACATGTTATTCCTAATTAGGTTTACCCTCACACTACATAGGCATAAGTACAAATAAACATTCTTCCCTAAGGTGAAAATTGAACATATTGAATGTAAAGCAAAGGAACTTAACTCTCAGCATGAATTAATAAAAAGAATACCTGCCATTTTGTAACTTCCCACAATTTATAGACACATAAACCATTTTTAATATTATGTTTTTATTGTATAGACATAGCAGCCCCATTTTTTTTGCTCCAACATAAGAGCATTTCATTGTAATTATATTTTTTAAATGCTCTGTACACTGGTTGTATTTATGAGACCAAGTCATTTTATTGTAATATTTTGAGGTGTAATATTTTTAGTAACTCCATGGCAAAATGCCATTTTTTTCTAAAAAAATGTCATAGGTGAGCAGCAAAAGATGTGTTTTTAATCAATAAAATTTTTTTAAAACTATTGTATCTTGAGGTTGGTAAAGAAACTGGTATACATTTGGAATGCTGAATATTGTATCAGATTTCAGCTTTTGCTGATTTATGATGAGTAATTATCTAATGAAGATTATGTTAGGCATGCATGAGAGTTCTTGAAGTAATGATTTGCAGTTTTGAGATATTACTGTAGATCAAGTGATAACGCCTCTTTGGTATTCTTTTTCTTCTGTCTTGAACCTATATCTTTAAGCAAATATAGAAATGGCTTTTAAGACAAATACTTATTTGTATGGAAAAGAAAGTAGTCATTAGAAGGGTACATAAATTAATCCTTAGTGTCTTCTTTAAGTAACTCCTTCCTGTTTTTAAAGGAAAGAATAATTTTGTTATCAAATGTATAAATACATATCAACTTGGTATTGTACATGCAGTGAGAACAACATGGTTAGGAATAAGGGGATATGAAACCTAGTCTACATTCTATCAGTAACTCTGTAACCTTGAAGAAGTCAACTTGGACCTATGTCACATATTTGTAAAATAACAGGCTTGGAATAGCTCTATAATTTTGTAGCTCAATTTTCCCATACATAACATTATATTCCATTTAAATGGTAATTTAAAAATTCTCTACTTTTTTCTGTTACATAACCTTAATTTCTTAATGTTGAATAATAGCTATAACCCATACCTGTTACTCTTCCCAAAGGATTGAATCTGAATTTTTTTCTTGAGCTAACAAAATGGTGTGCAATGTTAAAAATATAAAAACTTAAAGATGAAGGTGAAAACCTCACAATGCCTCAAAAACTCACCAGCTAAATGCATAGAATAGCTTACCAAGTTGAGGCCTCAAGGGAAATTCTGGTAGACAAATAAGTATGATATGACTTTAACAAATATTAAAGAAAATAAAGGAAACTTTTAAATGATCACAAGCAGCAATAAAACATTTAAAAAAAGATTATTAGCATCTTCTACGATAGATATCAATTCAGTGTCAGTGATTAATAAGTACCAAAACAATCATGTATAAGTTTGGAGACATAGTAAAAGTTTCCTAGAGAATTGTAATAAACCGCAGGGTGCTTGAAGCAAAAGATACTACCTAAGAACAATCATAACTTGATGAATGTTTCTTTTCCTTCTTAACATTTTAAAGGTAACTTAAATGTTCCAAAAAATAACTATTATTTTTCATGTACTATTTAATTTATTTACAAATAGAGGTGACACTTTGGTGCTGCTTTAAGGCTGGAAAGCTGAGTTGTTGGTGAAATGTTAACTGTACATCTATTATCTGTCATAATTGCCTCATGAAACATGCCATTCCACTGCGGCCCTCTGTCTTCTGAGAAATGCTTAAGGCTTTGTATGACTTTCTGTTTGACTATTTTGCCCCTACAGTTTTCCTTAGATCTGTTCTTAATAACAATTGCTTCTTTGACAAATACAAGATGAACAATTAACATTGTATTTTCAACTGATTCTATTGCACTCCTACTAATCTGTGTTTATAATTTCATATATCTGTCAAAAAGTTACACAGACACATATATGTCATCATTTAGTCTTTATTAGTACTTGAAGAAAATATCATTCTAGCCAAATGTTGGAATAAAAAATATATACTTTTTCTCTCTGCAAACCTGCTGAGGGTTTACACTTTTTATGGGTTAATGATAAGCCTTACCTTCCACCTGTGGGTTGGTGAATAGAGATGGTTATTTCACTAGATTTCATTGGTAGTCGAAAGGGAGGATGTATGTAGTTAAAGACAAAGTTAATTACATACTGCTTTCTTTTTTAATATACTATGAAAAGATTTGCTTCATTGAGCACAGGCCTAGTGATAATGTTTAATGATTGTATTTTTCCTAAAGTATATAGCACAGGTAAGAGAAAGTAATGAATACCCTTATATGAACAGAGTCTCTCACTGGGAATAATTACTACTCTATATGTACAACACAAATACACATACATATCTATTTTTTCAATAATGTGTATTTTGTGTTATTTCTGGAATGATCTGTAAAGTTCTTAAGAGCCCATGGAAATACTGTATTAAAAACTTGTTACATATATATATGGCATATCCCTGAAGCCAAATTACTTTAATATATCTTAAAACCCATTACAATATAGTTTCTAAGAAATTCAACACATATGTATGCTCAAAGAACTCATATTTTATTCTCAGGTCAGTGATACGATGATATGGTAATTCTTGATAGTTTGACATACAATTTCTGTTGCCTTTAATGCCTATCATACAAACACAACACTACAGAGGTCACTGCCATTATCATCACATTGGCTTAATGGATTATTTGTAACTCATGTACTTAAAGGTTTTGGGACTTTAATCCAAGTTAGGTGATTTGTCATGTTTAAACCCCAAGGTACTCTAAAAATTTTCTATAGAAATGATGGTGGCTGTTATGTGATAGTAGGTTTTTTTAAGTCTGTCAAGAAATTGTATCTTGATACATATTTTTTATTTGTACTACAGAATGGTAGACTATCATTTCCTGATAACTCAATATTCAACAACAAAGTCACTTTTTCTCTGAGCTTATGTCTTACTTCAACCACTAAATGATATCTCATGGGACTTTTAAAAAATACTAATAAAGCCTTAAATGTTGTCATCTGTACATTTTTTTCCTCTTCTTCTGTTTATTTCATAACTTAATAGAAAATTAAGAGCAAGTTTTGCATTAAAAACCTGACCTGACAAAGATCATTCATAAACAATGAAAGAAATGAATACCTTGGATAGGAAGCTCATTTTTTAAAGGAAAGATAAATACAGGAAAGAAAGTTATAGCAAAATTATAACTTAAGAAGATCAAACTATGGTATTAACTTCTATTTTTTAAATGTTATGTAAGAACTAAATTTCCTTCTAAGCTTCTATATTACCTTTTCCAGTCTAAGCATTTACTGAAGGTACAGATCTAATAATGATGAATGACATCAGTAACTTATTTTATATATGTGACTGAAAAAAACAGACTCAAGATGTGGAAGTTTGAAAACTAAATGTACTAGATTTCATAGATTCTAATTAAAGGTGAATAGTGCATTTAAATCCAGGAAATTGTATTACAATGCCCCTTGAGTTACTGATAATAGAGAGCTTCCGGAAAAAAGTAATACACTGAAGAAGTGATAAACCATTAATCACTAATAAAATATAACAAGTTCATTTTTATCCAATTTAAAATAAAGATGACTTACTCAGACATTTAGGCATTTAGGCAGAGGATTACTGTCTGTCTTGAGATAATGAAGCTTCCTCATATCTTGAGATTTCCCTGGGTTTCATATGAAATAAGGATGAATTATAAATTTCCACCTAGATCTTTAACTATAAAATCTACAAATTTCCTATTTCCCTTGGTTCAAAACACAATTAGCTGTGTATATTCGAACACCTATCACTTTATATGTTTGTGCAGAGATATGTGTCAGATATATACATGCTATTTATTTTGTAGAACATGAATTTGTAAGTCACTTTATGCCTTCCTCCCATGAGTTTAAAAATAAATCTCTTCTGGCTGCTAAATCAAGTTGTAAATACCTCATTTAGTCTGCTCCTACAGTAGCTCATAAGAAAAGAAAGGTTGCTTTTCCATATTTTACCTCTGGCCTCATCTTATGCAGTGACTGCTGATTATAAGTACTATTAGTGAAACAGAAATCAGCATGGAGCACTCAAGTTGCTTTTCAAATAAAGTTCTTGTTTCAGCATTTAGTTTCCCAAAAGGCTTTTAATCAAGGTTATGGGAAAGTCCATAAACTTTCTGCTGAATATTTAACAAGCTGGAGGTCACTGAAAACATGTCTTGTCAAGGGCAAGTGAAATGAGATTGCAATCAGGAAAATAGACTCAATGATAAGCAAAGCTTTGTCTCCTAGATAAAATCTAACACACACAAAAAAATCAAAGCAACTCAACATTTTCACCTTTCTTTTGTAGGATCCAATTTTCCTACTTTGAGCCATAATTTTCAAAAATGGTAAATAGAACTGAGTAATTCATGTGATTCACTAGCTTATCTTTAAGATGATGATTAGAATTAATTCTGTACAATGGAGATACTGGCAGAATTTAACTAAGAAGACTTCACTGAAGTTTTACCATTTAATATTAAAAGCATAATTTCTTCTGATAAAAAGAAATTTAAAAATGCCATCTGATATCCATATACTTTCTTATTGACCTAACCTACTTTTTCTAACACCTAAATAAAAAAATCAATGAATCTATATTTCTACCCTCAGAGGAATCAAAAGTTATGAAAGAAGATAAAACAGATTTTAAAATACATATTATACCAGCATCTGAAATAAGTGAATGACTGAATGAATGGACTTTCAATCTACCTTCATTTATGTTCAAATTGGCTGTATACAGAAGTTGTCTTTAGCTGGATCACAAAGAAATGTAGAAAGACATTTTCTATTATGACCACTCTCTTCACTAATTAACAAAAATCTATATAAGAGATTTAGCCTCACTGTAACTTCATTTTAATCTATAGTAAAAATATACTACCATTTGTTATTTATCTTAAAGTTGTGTGTATAGGGATAGGACCCTTATTCTTTTTTAAAATGAATGGGTTTTTTTTTAGGGAAAAAATGAATAGCAGAGCTGCAAAGAAAATGCAACTTACTGCCTTCCTGTTTACATACCTTTGGATCTTTTCTCTGAGCAGAGTTTAAGTAGAACTGTGTGTGGCTGGGCAATAGGCTGGTCTTTGAAACTAATCACTAAGTTCTACTTCTCCATTCAGTATGGCCAAGGTAGGCAGGTATTAGAGAGTGGATTTAACTACATATAATAGAGTCAGCTCTGGCCTCCGCCATTTTCTCTAAGCAAATACAAAACTGAAGAATTTTAAGGGATAGAAATGATTTGTTGTAACACAACAATTTTCAAGACATGGAAATAATATGCTGTTATTGCCCCCAACACTTCCTATGAAGAATAAAGATGTGCATCACAGGATGGTGTTTGGTTGTGACTTTGAGGCAGTTACATACTCATGCTCCATCAAGTTTCCTCCTTTGGGTAAATGTGTATAATGATAATATCTACCTCATTGGATTGTTTTGAGGTTCAAATGACATAAGCAATGCAAAACACTTAGGACCATATCTGACACCCCTAAACAATTCAGTAAGTGCTAATATTAATATTGGATACTTTTCTAATCAGATTCAAGCTATGAAACCCTCTTCAGAATCATGCACATATATGCAAGATAGTGGATATTATTTCACAAAGTCTGTGAACCCTTTCAAGATTCAGTTGTCTTTGGCCTGAATAAGAAAGGACATAGGTTTTAGTTTTCATGGTTAGAAGAAGCTTCATTGACTGTTTCATAGTCTCAGACCAGTCCACTCTGGCAAATAAGAGTTTCTCTGGTTCTTTTCTTAAGAAGATAGTTGCAATAACTAAATGAATAAGTTTACCAATTGTTTTTTCTTCTTATAGACAGAGTTTTAGTTGTTTTCTTCTTTTTTTTATCTCTGCTTTACTTTTTATTACAAAAAACATTATTTTGGGGTTTAGAATAAAAAGACCCATAATCTCACTATAAAATATAATACCAGCTATATTAAAAATAAAAGTGATACATATACATAGTGAAATATTTCCACATGACTGTAAGGCATGGAATGAAAAGTCAGTATTTCCCTCAGCATCTCTCTTTACTGCTCAAAATGACCTCTTACTACAGAGAACTTTTGTTAATAGCTTTTTCTGTTTTCTTCCCACACCAAATCCATGTATCAGCATTTATGCATATGAGAATAAATGATTTTAAAAATATTACACAAATGGGAAATGATATACACAGATGTATGTGCTTTGTTTTTTCACTCAAAATATGTTTGCAGAATTTTCAACATTAAAAATAATAGATCTATCTTATTACTTTTAAGGGCTGCATAATATTCTAATGCATTAATGAACCATAATTCAGTTTCCTTGTTGATAGCTGGTTAGGTAATGTCCAGGTTTTGGCTGAAACAGATGATGCTGCAATGAGTATCCTTGAACATACATTGCAATGCTCTACAACTAGTGTATCTGCCATAGAAACAATGGAATTATTGAATGAAAGGGTGTGTTATGTTTTCATTATATATTTGAATCATTAAGAGAATAATTAAACACTATTATGTTTACTCTCATATTTTTTATTTTAATTTTTCAATTCTGATATGTGCACAATGGTACCTGTTTTTGTTTTTTATGTACACTTACTGGTTTATTAATAAGGTTGAGATTTATGTTATTTTTTTTCCTTCTGTGGATGTGGATTACCTGTTCATAAATATTGCCAATTTATCTACTTAAATTCTTAAGTTCTTATTTATTTACATAATATTTATATAGTCTTGATAACAAAAATTTTCATGTATGCTTATTGCATGTATCAAATTTCCTTCTTCTTTTCATCTTCTCTTACTGTATATACTTTTAAAATTATATTGGTAAATTGGTAAATAACTGCTGAATTGCCTGACACAAAGGACAAACTAGCTTGCCATCCCACTAGATGTATATGAGCTTGAGCTTTCCCTGCAGTGTTGCATAAACTGAATACTATCAATATATTTTAATTTTGCCAAACTGACACATGAAAAATGTGTCTCATTGATATCTAGAAATAATTTTCCATATTTGTGAGTGAGAAGAACATCTTACATGTTTTAACATTTGTTCACCAGAATAATAATTTCAGCTATAAAAAATTTCCCCATATCATTATTACTTTGCAACATATTGGACTTTTACCAATTACTGTATTTTTTTCTTTTTACAGTAAATTCTCAAACTCAGTTATGTAAGGCTGGATTCATAGAAATTAATTTGCATTATTAAGTGCATACAGAAGGCAGAAGAAACACTCAAAATGTTAGCACTTGCCATGCTATACTAGAATGCAAGTAATTGAGAGAAATGGCTTGTTCATTACTGTTGTTTATAGGATTATATTTTTATATAAACTTATATAGATTTTATCTGTCTGAAAGCATGTTTAGCATTAAAATATTTTTTACAATGTCCTCTACTATATTTAGAGTGAAAGAATTTAAGCTGGGAAATGTCAACATTACAGTAATGTATGGTATATTACGTAATTCCTGAGGACCAGAGGAAAACACATCATTTGCTAATTTGAAATAAGTTTTAAAATATTTTGGTAGAATTTATTTTGCTATCATGATTTCCTTTGGTTGTGGAAATTTTAATCATGGAGGACCAATTTGAAAGATGTTATTTACAACACCAAATGGGTTTTAGGATTAACATAAATTATGTGTCATCCATAGTTCAGCAGAGGAAAACACAAGCATACCACACAATATTTATGCTTAGAGCTTGGTTCAACAATCTGTTTAAAAGCCACATCAAAATGCTAAATTTCTCCCACTGTTGATTGCTCTGAGTTCAAGAAGTAGAGGAATATTAAAGAATTATTTTTATTTTTGTTGTAACTATTTTGATTCATGAATAAATTCTATGTTGGTGATTAAAGCCTTCTAAATTAAGTATATAAATGGAAGAATAGCATAGACATGGCAAGTAAATTATAATAAGAGAGAATGTCATTTGGTTGAAATGATAGAGCTATGCAGTGTTTTTCCCCACTAGCTCAGGAATACAAAAAATTTCAAACTCTGTGGTCCATAAAATTGCAACAGATGCATTGTATTGAAATCATGCTTTGTTAATAATTGGGTTAAAAGTAGCAGTGGCTAAACTCAAGTGAAGATTTGGTTCTTAAGTCTATTTGATTCACATTACTTACTCTTAGTTAATTGCTTTACTCTACCACATTTTGCTTGTGCTTATTCTATTTCAATTAATGGAGTCTTAACATTTGTATTTACTGAAAATCAATGCCAAGAAATTGCTTATTCAAGACTTATGCTTTGAAGTGTGAAATATTTATCTTTCCCCAACACTTTAAAAGCCTATCTTTTAATATTTTAAAATAAACATATATTTACTCATTGGACTGGTGATAGCAAAATTTAAACTAGAATTATGACTGTAGTAATAGCTTTAATTACTTTGTAGGCAATTTTGAAGGATGTATACATGTGGGAATAAAGACTTCCCTCCTCCCAGTGTCATTAATGGAATTTATTTTTAAATAAACCATCCTTCATGCATTTCAGAGTGTTTTTCCCCTATCATTGTTATTGAGAAATTTGGTAGGAAAGAACATAATTAAGGGAGGAAAATCACACTTAGGAATTACCAAGCATGATTATCTCTTCTCTCATTGCTTGCTGGTAGGCATCCCTCCAGGTGTTTAGGTAGAGATAGTATGAGTCACTTTCTTAGTACAAAGAGAGAGTGACTTACTTGGTGACATACTGTCAATGTTGGGAATTAGTTGCAAAACTACAAAAGATATATTCTTATGATATTTTCAAGGTGAAATTGGTACTTGAGTAAGTACCCTTCACACAGAATTCACCCAGCAGTGCCAGGTAAAAGGATTTTAATGTTATACTTACATGAAAGGGGGAATAAGAAAGAGGGTGAAGAGAAGAAAACTTTGAGGAGAGATAGTAGATTCCTTCAAGATACAAAGGAAAATATAATTTATGATTGTCATTAACTTTTGCCAAATTGGCTTAAAGGACTTAATAGCCTGTATATGCAGAAGCCCAAGCAAGACATTTATTATTATAAAATATAGTAAGTTATATTATTATTTCTAGAAGTCTTATTTTGAATCAACAATGCCAAAAATTTATAAGGGACAATGGGAAAATAAGAGAGTCTACATAAGTAGTAAGATGTGCTTTCTGGAGGGATTTTGGAAGAATCAGCTGGTATTTGATGACCTCAAATGTCTTCTATTAAGGAAAAAAATCTATGCCTTGGGAGTAAGAAAGAAGTATCTGCAAACTCTCTAAAAAGAAACTTAGATCTATGTGGTATTATTCAGTAAGCAAAGTCTTCATTCAAGAAAATCCATTTATATTTGATTGTTAGCTGTGGAAGTGGATGATAAGATCAGCAGATTAAATAACCTCAATGTTTTCTTTATTCCAGGTTATTTTGTATCACTAGTTTTTAATACCAATAAATATATGAGGCAGAAAGATTTTTAAATCCAAATATATTGCAAAGGATTATTGTCAGAGAAAGTTTCAGTGGGTCGACACTGTGAAGACACACACATATATTTCCCTTCAGGTTTAATAAATTGGCAAAATTATATGGTTGCACTTTTTTTTCCAGGACAGGTAAGAGTTAATAGGAAATGCAGATTAAACATGCTATATCAGAAAGGAATAATCAGATAAACTGAGGGAAAGCAAAAGATGCCACTGTTGTTTCCTTCTTTGTGTTGTTTTCTGTAAATCACAGAGCCAAAATTGTGGCTCACATAAAGCAAGGAGATAGCATTTAATCGTTTCACTCCAATATTAATTTAAATGTGCTGTAATTTTTTTTCTCCTTTTAATTTACTTCATTTTCTTGTATATTAGGTTTCTTTCTGACCTATTTGGTTTTGGTTTTGGTGGGGAGAAGAATTTTGGTCAGTGCTAAGTGGAAAACAGACAAATCAATAGTAGGTATCTAACAGTGTTGACATCCAGAAAATATGGGTCATTCAGTCTTTTGAACATTTGCATATTGCCTACTTTTTTTCCATTAGAATCCTTAACATATTAATTACAGTCATTAAAAATTCCTTGATTGAGAATTCCAACATCTGTATCATATCTCAACCTGGTTCTGACGGTTTCTTTGTTTCTGAAGACTGTGATTTTGCTTGCCTTTTGGCATACTTTGTTACTTTTTGTTAAAAGCTGGGTATCTTGCCAATGGGTTTCAACCCCAGGCAAGTTCACTAGGGATTCAGTGAGACTGAGGAATGACAATGGAATGTTCTTGAGGTAAAAGAGTTTATTACCCAGCTTTATTCTCCCGGCAATAGGGCAAGTACTAGAATCACGTCTACATCCAACAGTCTGCAGGTCTTCAATCCACCGCCATCTCTGCCTCTGCCTCTGCCCAGTGACTCCATCAATAATAGCTTATTGCCTAGGGTGTGGAAGCAGTAGCCTAGCAGCAGGCCAGTTACATCTTCAAGTAGTTTAGGTTCAGGTGAGGATCCTGGCCATAGGAACTTCAACTTTCTCCACACTGGGCATGTTGTAATTGAGTAATAGGAACTGAGATAAATGGGCCTTTAGTTTAAGGTTTTATATTAATGTGGATAGCATTTGGGCTGTACTTAATATTTGGTGTATCTATAGGTGCCAGAGGCTTCAGTTCCACTAATGTCCTTGTTTTTGTCTCCTCTCTTGACATTGGGTTCCCTAAGTCCTCCTCCTCAGGGAATCTGTCTTGTAACTCTTTTCAGCTGTTATCCAATATGTTTTTATTGGAATATTTTCAATACTGTTGGTTGTGGTGGCAAGGTATGGAGGAGTGGGAGCATTTCATAATCTTAGGTTTAAAATTTTGTCTTTTAGAGGGTCTGCATCTTAGGGCTCGGTACCTTACAAGTATTTCTCAAGTGGTATAGCTCTCTGCACTCACCTCTTAGGTGAGACAAGAAAACTGTTGGGGGCTGGAGTGGAAGAAATGTTCTTTCTCTAACAGAGATAACTTTGGTAAAGTCTTTTCCTCTGGAGAGTAGGCCTTTGTTATGCAGAAGAATTCTGGTGTATTTCACAATGATAACTCTTCCCCTCCCCTGTCAGAGCGATGAGGGGATCTTCCCAGATCTTCACCATGAGAACCTGGTGGACTTCATGTAGGTAAAGTAAACAAAATTGTGGGATCTTACCCAGAAATGCAGGTCCTCGGGAGTTTTTCACTCTCAGGATAGTCTATACTTAGCTTCAAGAAATTCATCAAAATGACCAGTTAAGTGTTTTCACTAATTTATGAATCTAGTAGTTTCTGCTCCAGGTGTGCAGATGCCACCTGTGGTTCTGGTTTTGCCTATCTATTAAGTGATTTGTATAATGTCATTTTGGGCTGGTAGTTTGCCCTGCAACCTCAGTTCTCTGCTAGGTCCAGGAAAAGTAATTGATTTTCAGGTTGTTCAGATTGTTCTTGTTGTAAGGTTGCAAGTGATGATTTTCAAGCTCTTTGCATATCAAAGTGGAAACTAGAAGTTGTCTCATAACTTTATAATTAATTCAATGAAAATACATTTTATCAAATTTTTCATTCAATCACATTCTACATTATCATTTTTCACTATCCTATTATTTCCATCTTCTTTCTGGATAACATTCTTATATTCCTGAAAGTAATGTAATACTTGAAACAACTTTAAACATCAATTTTTTAAAAGAAAGACAAAATTGAGAACAATATTATCTCCTCTATAAAATTCCCAAAGAGAGAATTTTTCAAATGAATTTTTTATTAAACTACTACTGTCTATTCAATATAGTTACTTTTTTAATTTAATGTATCATCGTTTTTGTTTGGAGCAGACATGATATAACAAAGCTTAAAACAGATTTAGGAATATTGATCAAAAAGTTCTATCTAATATTTACCTAAATTCTATCTGAGTTTTAAAAATAAGATATTGTGTCTACAAAAATTTAGCCAGCCAACATCATTTTCACTACTTCTTTTTAATTTATAGATGCCCTAATTAAGAGGTATTCAATGTAAATTGCCAATTATGGGTAATGACATTCTGTTCGATCATTCTTTTTACCTATGGCTTAGATCTTTGCTACTGAAACCTGGTTATATTTTCCCTGATACAATATTCATGTCCCATGTTAATTTATTATTGTTTCACAGATAAATTTAAAAGGATTATAATAAATAATCTGGTTGTTTCTTATGGCATAAACACCAAGAATTTATAAAGAAGAAGTTGCAACATTTGAATCTATATATACAGTTGACCCTTGAAAAATGCTGGGGTTAGGAGCTCAAACCCACCCCCAACAGAGTTGAAAATTCACCTAATAACTTTTAACTACCCCAAAACTTAACTACTAATAAGTTACTATTGACTGTAAGACTTACCATTAACATAAACAGTCAGTTAACACATATTTGGTATATCATATATATTGTATGCTGTATTCTTACAATAATGTAAGCTAGAGAAAATAAAATATTTTTTTCAAAATGCCACAAATCTCCAAAAATTTTTCCAATATATTTGTTGAAAAAAAAATCCACATATAAGTGGACCTGTGAAGCTCAAAGCCGGGTTGCTCAAAGGTCAGCTGTACTTATCATTTTCTCAAGAACTCAACAAGTTCTATTGCTACCTCTCTTTGAGCTAAATCAAACATTATTATTTGATGTACACATTTTTATAGTAAAGGCCCTACCACAAAATAGGTCTGATGGGCTTAGTTACTTATGGTCTGTCAACTCCTATTCTCTTTATACACTATGATAGAATGAATAAGGTGGTAATCATTGTGAAAAATCTGGAAAATATGGCAAATAAATGCTCAAATATTGCCACTTACTACTAGTAATTAATGATGATATTAGCTCCTTTTATCATGTGCTTTCTGTGTTCAAAGCACTAACATTTTATCCTCAAAAACAAACAAGGGATAGAATTTAATATCTCAAACTTAAAGGTTATTAAACTGAGGCTTACAGCAGTTAAAAAGGTTGTCCAAGTTATACCATTAGAACATAATGGAACCAGTGATAGGTCTGATTCCAGTATCTTTGTTGATAACTGTTACGTAAACCTAACACAAATGTGTTTGTTTCCAGGTTTACTACATGTGCACATACATAATAATTATGTGTTGAGCAAGAAGAGGGTTAAGACATCACAAACTGCTTCAGAGAAACGTTATTTTTTTTTTAATTTTGAAAGGTTACATGTTTCCACAACAATCAACCACTCTTCATCAACAAGTCACATGGCTGTACCAGTTTCCCCTAGAGTCTAGAGTCCTAGAATGAAATTCTTAATCAAAGAATGACAGGCAATTGCAGTGGAATTTTTATTCTCTGCCAAATCCAATGACCACTAAATTGAAAAATTGATTTCCAAAGGCAATTATATTATATTCTCAGCAGTTATCTTTGGGTAGAGTGTATAATTTGTTGCCATTTATTTTAGTATCAATTTTCAATTCTGCTCAATAGATTGGAGAGGAAAGAAGGTTTTCTTCACATGCATTGGGCTTTGGAATGAAATATAGTACTCTTCAAAATTTTGATACACTATTTTAGCTTTTCTTTTCTCTGAAGCAGATGGTATTGAGTGAAAGGTTCTATAAGTCACTAATAATTACCCATTCACAGTTCATTGGGATGAGAGTGATAATGTACTTCCATCAGAGGAGTGTGTTCTACTCTGAGTTACACTATTGCTTTCAGGAGGACCACTTAACTTCTCAGATGAGATGATTTACCACATATGTGTGTTCATCTGTGTACCTATTATTTGTCCTTTTAAAATAATTTCCAAGAGATCATGGACCTTTTATTTCATTACATTAGTGTACCTTTATGTCATTTAATAATGGAACCTAATTTCCACTTCTTAATATGAATTAGACAATTAGTCCCTTAATAGAAGTACAAGTGTATCAATCGTCCTTTCTGAGGGAATATTAAATATACCTTCTAAATAAAAAATAATAGTATTTTGTTGACTCTTCATAGGTATGAAATGAACAATTTTGAAATATTCAAAAGTACAAGCCAGCATTCATTTGCTGACTTGAAAACATTTCCAACAGGAAATATTTTAGTGACTTTAAAGCTGAATTGTATGGAATTTTAAGAAAAGAAAAATTATTTGTTATGTTTATAACTAAAATGAGAGGTATGTTTGGCCTAATTAGATTCTTCAGTAAATAGCAGTCATGCAAGTGTGAAATCCAGAACACAGTTTATGCTGAATGTATATTTTAACTAGTAGGCAAAATGACACAAATATCAAATTCCACAAATAAATTATTGACATTATACAAATCACTTAATAGAAAACAATTTATTTCCAAAGCTTTATATTATTAAGGGAGACTAAATATCCATGGTTATTCTTCACTTTGTATGATTGGGATAATTGCTTTAATGTGTGCTTATAGGAAAGTAAACACCGCTTTTGTTTTTCTTACTGTGCTGTACTGAGTGTATGGATAATGAAGCTTTCCAAGTGACTTGAATTTAATATACTTCTAATGTTTTCTAACCATTTAAAAGCCACAGGTATGCAACTGATTTGTCCGTTTGCCTACATGCACATGTGCGTGCCTGTGTGTGTTCATTTTCTTGTCAACTTATAAATATTTATTGTACAAAATTCCTGTATATTCAATTAAAAAGAGTAGAAAAGGAAGGCATATGTCTAAAAAGATCTGGGCTTAACTGAGAATGGAAATTAGAAAGTTGATTCCTCTGGGTTTTCCTTTTTTAGTGCATATTTCTCTTTGAGAACATTAAATCTGTGCTTCTATTTATTAGAGTAACTGGATATTTGTTAAAGAATAAAAGTTCTACATAATTTACTGTGTTTTTAGGAGTCAAGCCACTTCAGTGGCTTTTAAATTTTTTTAGTTTAACATCAACTCATAAATTCAGCTTTAGTACACTGGACAATTTCTCAATCTCGTATAAATGCATATCATTGATTTTAGCAATGGCAAAGGTGGGTGGCTGATATTCAGAGATAAATTTTTTAGCTATTGTCCTTTTCTGAGTGATGGTGTAGTGTGCATTATGAATCGAATAAATGCCATCTGTAGAAAAATTCATGATTTGTTAAAAGAAAGGTAACAATAAATAAAAATTCTAGTAGTATTTAACAAATGAGGTTAGTTGAACCATAAAAAGCAAATGTATATCAGGCTCTCCATTTGCTGAATTAGTACTTCCAAAGTATTAATCACTTCTTTTTCACGTATACTTTTTCTAATATAGTGCTAATGTCTTACTAGGCACATGGCTTTCAAATTGGTATTATTCCTTTAGGTTTTTATAAATTCAGTCAGTATTAGAATTAAAGACATGCTCTCTGCATTGGTCACAGTTAGCATGGCTCCCAAATGTGTCAGTATTTGATTATGGGTCCTTTTTACTAGCCTTCAAACACATCTTTTTATTTCTTACAATATTGAGAGAGAATGTCATTCTAATTTTCTGTAAAGAACGACACTTAAGGAATACTCAACGGATTTGAAAAATACATTTCAATGTTTATGGAGTTCCAATCTGTACATATAAGTTTTGTTAAACTTTATTTTTTGCTCCTTGCTCACTCTAAATTTAAAAGCAATATAGACTGGTTAAGGAGACTATGAAACTGTTATATGCTACGAATATCGTAGAGGTTTTAGTTGGTTACCTAATGTGTTTACTTTGTATCGAACAACCGCCAAATCACTTTGGCTTATGGCCTTTGTGTCACAATTTTGCTTTCTTTTTTCTCTGTTCTTCCTTTTTTTCCTGTTTCTTTCTTCTCTTATGCAAAAACCTCTTCTAATTTCAACTACTAGAAGGCTAAGCCTTGAATGACCCATTCCTGAGAGACTGGTTTATCGCATAAGATGGGTTCAATTTGCTCATTTTTAATACAACAGGTCTTTTGACCTAGCTAGCTAAAGGTTTTCATGATTTCAGTACAATATTGAACAAAATTCAACTAACCTTCCACTGAAGTACATTTGCATAATCTTGAACTACTTATCACTGCCACTTCCAACATGCTCCTATTGCCTGAAGCCAGGTCTCTTCCCTACCTACTAGTTACCCTTTCTTTCCTCTTTTTTTTTTTTTTTTTTTAGTTATTCTGTGCTAGCATCCTTGATATTACCGGTAGTTTTGACTAGTTTAGGAATGTGGAATAATTTCTACTAAGTTTTTTTGCCTACTGAGACAAACTGTCAAAACAGAGCAAATTCTTGATTAGCCGAAACAGCAGGTAATCATAAAGTATAAATGGCCAGATAATCATGAAAGTGTATCTGCATTTCAAATACATTGTGTGATTTTTTTTTCCCTGGAGGCAGTAGCAGATATAATTTCCTGACTTTTTTTCTTGAATTATATTTTATTTAGAGGTTTGCTGTGATATTTAAATGATAAGTAATCCATATCTTGAGTCTTTGATAACAAACTTTAGGTGGCTCCTATCCTTTGATAATCACAAATTATTCACTTTGAAAAAAAGCTTTAGTCAGTAAAGCAACTTTTAGGAATTTTCCAAGTACTTTGTGCACTCACCCTCCTGTTTGTGCATTCAGAGCATAGTAGAAATCCATGTGCTGTTGGAAGCGGAAATAATTCTTCTGGCATACAACTTGTATTCAAGTGATGGAATGTTTACCAAATCTGGCTTTTGTTGACTTTTTAATGCAACTTGTAAAATAATGATAGATGTTGCTCTTTTTGTAAGTAGTCACTAAGATCAAAAGTTCTTTAGGTAGTCAGGCCAATAAACCTTAGAAGGAAGGGAGAAAGGAATTCCTAACCTTGAAAAACACAAAATTAGTCCCATGAGACTTTTCATAAATTATTCATATTATCCACCTAGAATGGCATCAAATTACCTTGTGCTGTCTGCATAAGGGACTTCAACCGACTGGTAGCTATGTAAATTCCATTTTTTAGTGCAATGTGACATATTTAGAATACTGAGAAAATGGCACCAGAGGACAAAATTTTATGATCTATTTAGCAGGGGGTTCATAGATTTCCACTTACTTTCCCACTGTTGTTCCTTTACATTCAGTTACTGTCATGATTCATTTAATAATTTGTTTACTAGGGGGAAAATTGACAGATGAATGCCATTTCATGGGCATAGGTTTCTAGGGCAACAAGCCAATGTTTAATCAGTGCAAACATTCAACTTTCTACAAAGCATGATACATTTAATAGGAGCTCTGCTATTGCAGTGTGAGTATTCAGACACATCCAGAATAAATTCCAGATTCGCAGGGAAATTTAAATTGAAAAGGCACTCAGTACAGTGGTGAGGGGAACAAAAAACCAAACCAAAACCAAAAATGTGTTAAGAAAATTAAATAAATTTACAGCTTCATTTGTTAAATTTCTCTGATATATGGCATTATTCTTTCCTCCATTAACTGTTGAAACTTTTTATGGGAAGAGTCTAATATGGTTGTAGAAAGGTGGTATGATCACCATTTAAGTCACCAAAGAATATATGACCAAGGCTTTAGTACCTATCATCTCTTTCTTTATTAAATCTCAAATTATATTTATTTACAATGACTTTCCAGATATTTTCAAGAGTTTCATCTCTATTATTCATTTATGATTATGTTCATAGTATCTTATTCTTGTAGAAAAAAATTAAGACCAAAAATTTCATCTGTTTTGGAATACATGAAAATTTATATATTGTGTAGATTTATCCTTAACACAATCTGAATTTTTCAAGGGGCGCGAATGGGCCTTTGACAGCTCCAGCTCCATACTATGAAAGCACTACTTATGTTTGTTTTCCTACCAAATATCCTTTAAGATATTAGAAAATCACTAGGGAATGAGATCCGGTAGTTTCCATCTTTTTTTTTCTAATTCCCTGTTACATAGTACTAGATCATACACTTTTGATAAACCAATAGAGACAGTTTCCATGATCGTGTATCCTCCATCACTTGGCTTATTATATAATTATAGTGATTTTCATCAATTCTGCAGAAATACAATGAACTGAAATGAAATTATCCATGTGAAAATATAAAATTCTGACCATCTTGTCCACAGATGTACTTTGCCAGAAGCAAAAGTATTGTTACAAGTAAATGTAATATTCACTAAATCCTGTGTATTGCTTCTTTTTATTTTCTCCCACCTTGGATTTTTCAAATAAACAGCTTTTGGTTCCATAGCATTATTTTTATTATTTTTGTTTTCGATTTCATTGATTTCTATTTTTTGTGATTCTTTCTTTTTGCTTGCTTTGGGTATAACTTGCCTTTCTTTATTGTGGCTAGGCAGCTGAAGCTTCTTGAACCTCTAATTTTATGTCTTTTATCAAAGGTGAAATTTTTGGGCCCTTATTTCTTCAAATATTTTTTCTGCACTGAGCTCTTTTTTCCCCTTCTGCGACTCCAGTGTCACATATTTTAGAAGTTTTGAGATTGTCCAATTGTTCCCCTGATGCTCTTTTCACTTAAAAAAAAATTTTTTTCTCATTCTGTCCTCCAGATTGGATAATTTCTGTTGATCTATCTGTTCACAAATTCTTCTATCATCTCCATTCTGTTAATAATCACATTAAAGGAATGATATATTTTAGGTATTGCATTTTCACTTCTATAAATTTCATTTTGCTGTTTTTTATAGTTTCTCCTTCTATGAAAGAAATCAAATTCTATCTTTCCATTTATCTCATGGTGGTAGAATGTAGTTATGTTACCAGCTTTTAAAATTTTCATAATTCTGTTGGGGGAGCATTGTATATTTTCCTTGGTCCTTGTCCCCACTGAGACAAATAATTGAAGGGCAGAGACACAGTAGTGAAGCAAAGTAAAAGTTTTATTTAGTTACTTAAAGAGAGAAAAAGTACAGGTCACCTCAGCAAGGAGAGATGCCCTGAAAGTTTGGAGAAAGAAAGTTTAAGATAAAAAGGCTATGCACTTAGAAAGTGCAGGTGACCTCAGAGAGAGGAGCGCCTCAAAAGGTTGGGGGTTCCCCCTTTTAAGGATTCTTTAGGAATGTGACTAAGGGCTGGGGGTGCAGACTTGTTAAGTGGTCTTTGAATACTTAGAATTAACACAAGGAACTTCCTGCTCTGATTTCTCCCTGGGATACCAGCATTCTTGGTCTGGGAGCATATCAAACAAGACTGCTTGCCCAGCCCCCAGGGTGGGCTGAGTTGTTGTCTGTTTGCTAAAGAGTAAGTTAAGAATCTTACTTTTCAACTCTCTGGGTATTAAAATGTAGTCTTTAAGATGGAATCGATCCTGCTTTTTACTATGTTCATGGCTGGGCCTGCATGCTAAATTAGTTGCCTCGGTTGCAAAGTACTTGATTAGGGCCAAAGGAGAAAAAAACAGCATAGAGGTAAAGGTAAAAATAAGCTGGGCCTGCATGATTAACACAATAAAGACATGGGCTCTGCTGAGGTACCCTCCTTTATCTGGGGAATGTTCAAACATTCCAGGCCAAGTTGCTCCTGTCTTTTTGAGCTTTAACTGATTAAC
>JAVSCE010013527.1:0-107726 GCA_032199065.1 Smutsia gigantea | reverse complement strand
TATCTTTTTCTATCCCTTTACTTTCAGTCTGTGGATGTCTTTGGGTTTGAAGTGAGTCTCTTGTAGGCAACATATAGATGGGTCTTGTTTTTTATCCATTCAGTGACTCCATGTCTTTTGATTGGTGCATTCAGACCATTTACATTTAGGGTGATTATCAATAGGTATGTACTTATTGCCACTGCAGGCTTTAGATTTGTGGTTACCAAACGTTCTAGGTTAACTTCCTTACTATCTAAGAGTCTAACTTAACTCACTTAATATGCTATTACAAACACAATCTAAAGGTTTTTTTTTTCTCCTCCTTTTTCTTCCTCCTCCATTGTTTATATATTAGGTATCATATTCTGTATTCTTTGTCTATCCCTTGATTGAGTTTAGGGATAGTTGATTTAATTTTGCATTTGCTTAGTAATTAACTGTTATACCTTCTTTACTGTGGTTTTATTACCTCTGGTGACAGCTATTAAACCTTAGGAACACTTCCATCTATAGCAGTCCCTCCAAAATATACTGTGGAGATGGTTTGTGGGAGGTAAATTCTCTCAGCTTTTGCTTATCTGGAAATTGATTAATCCCTCCTTCAAATTTAAATGGTAACCTTGCCAAGATAAAATATTCTTGGTTTGAGGCCCTTGTGCTTCATTGCATTAAATACATCATGCCACTCCCTTCTGGCCTGTAAGGTTTCTGCTGAGAAGTGTGATGGGCTATCCTTTGTATGTGATTTTCTCTCTTTCTGGCTGCTTTTAGTAGTCTGCCCTTATCTTTGATCTTTGCCATTTTAGTTACTATATGTCTTGGTGTTGTTTTCCTTGGGTCCCTTGTGTTGGGAAATCTGTGCATCTCCATGGCCTGAGAGACTATCTCCTTCCCCAGTCTGGGGAAGTTTTTGGCAATTACCTCCTCAAAGACACTTTCTATCCCTTTTTCTCTCTCTTCTTCTGGTACCCCTATAATGCAAATATTGTTCTGTTTGGATTGGTCACACAGTTCTCTCAATATTCGTTTATTCTTAGAGATACTTTTTTATCTCTGTGCCTCAGCTTCTTTGTATTCCTCTTCTCTAATTTCTATTTAATTCATCGTCTCCTCCACCATATCTAATCTGCTTTTAAAACTTTCTATTGTATGTTTCATTTCTGATACTGTGTTCCATAATAACTGGATCCGACCGGAATTCATCCCTGAGTTCTTGAATATTTTTCTGTACCTCCATGAGCATGTTAATGATTTTTATTTTGAAATCCCTTTCAAGCAGATTCATGAGGTAGATTTCATTTGAATTTTTCTCAGGGGTTGTATTCATAATTTAACTTTGAACCAGGTTCGTTTGGCATTACATATTTGTATATGGCACCCTCTAGTCCCCAGAAGCTCTACTCTTTGGAGCTGCTCAGCCCCTGAATCAATGTTCAGGGGTCGCACGGGAGTGGTACTGGTGCCTGGGGGGGAGGAAAGAGCTGTTTCCTGCTTCCCGGTTGCTATGCCTGTCTCCACTGCCAGAACGAGTGGGCCGAGCACACAGGTATAAGCCTCTGTGCTTGCATTTGTAGTTGCTGTAGACAGGGCTTCTCTCTGGCTGGCCTAATGCCAGGGTAGGGTTTGCCGGTTTGCGAGCCAGGTGGGGCTGGCCGGGAGAAAGACTCAGTAGGCTGCGTATCATGAAGGGGGTCCTTGGAGCTCTGTAGCCAGCCAGGGAGCTGGAGCTCCTGAAGATTGTGAAAGTTCCCAACCTGCTGGGCAGAGTGCACCTGGACAATTTTGTCTACCTGTCCTTTCTCCTGAGAAGTAAGCTCTGTGCAATCCTGCCCCTTTAGCAGCCCTCTTGCTGTTTGGAAGTCTCTTAGGCTGCCCACCTTTGTTTTGTCCCAGAGCAGCCAGATATGGATCCCTGCTTTCCACAAGTGGCTGGAGTCTCAGTCTCTTCAGGTATTCTGCCTGTCTTAGCTTTCCAACCCCCTAATCATGAGACTACCATGAAAACACCATGAAATGTAGGTTTGTGCTCCCAGATCAGATATTCGGAGTTAGGTATTCAGCAGTCCCAGGCCTCCACTCCCTCCCTGCTGTGTTTCTCTTCCTCCTGCTGGTGAGCTGGGGTGGGGGAAGGGCTTGGGTCCTGCCGGCCTGGCTTTGGTACGTTACCCTGTTCCGTGAGGTTTATTCTTTTCTTCAGGTGTATGCAGTTTGGTGCAGTCCTCTTTCCTGTTGCTCTTTCAGGATTAGTTCTATTAATTGTATTTTCATATTATATGCGGTTTTAGGAGGAAGTCTCTGTCTCACCTCTCACACTGCCATTGTTAATCCTCTTGAAAATATTATTACCTTTTGATTATATCAAAATTTAAAAGGGTTAAAACAACCTTTTATTTAGCTCATGATTCTCTGGGTTGGCTGGGCAGTTCTCCAGTCCATGCTGGCCCTACTTATCTCTGCTTACCTCGTCAAGATGACAGAGTAGGTCATCTAGCAGCGGTTGGCAGGCTGTTGACCTGAGGGCCTCCACATAGCTTTTCATCCTCCAGCAGACTGACTTGGACTTATTTGCATGGTGGTCTCAGAGTGCCAAGTGCAACAAGAGAGCAAGCTTCAGTAAGTAAGATCTTTTCAGGCTTCATCTTGTGTCATACTTGTTCATGTCCCATTAGCTAAGACAAATCAAATGACAAACACAGATTCAAGATCATAACGAAATAAACTATGTGGATCATGGAGACCAGGAAGTAAAGCCTAAAGCCTGGTCGAATTAGGAATCTAATAGGAGACTTCTATGTAAAGCTGAGATTCCCCCCTAGAGAAACCTTACTCTCATTGTACATATGGATGAAGAATAAACTGTCCCTGGAGAGGGAGATGGTCCTGAAACTTGCCTGTATCAACTTTGGCACTGGGTAGAAGAGAATAAAACTTGTATCTGAATGTCTACTCATAATCCATCCTTTACATAGTTCATGGTCTCTATACATGCCATATATTTGGTGTTAACTTAAAAAATAAAAGTGAAACAGAGAATTTAAAAGAAAATGGTCCCGCACTTGGCACATGGCAGGAGCAAATGATAATCCTGTTTGGAGGGACTCAGCTTTACTCCAGACCCCAAAGAATTTCTGCAGATGACATTATCAGCAAAATGAGTAACTCACAGTCAAAAACACACACAAATCATAATGGAGGGAGGGCCAGCAGAAACAATGGAGAGCAGAATCAAAACCTCAAAGACTTCATAAATTGGAATTTTCTGACAATATATCATAACTACATTCAATATATTTAAACAAGTAAGAAAAGCCCAAAACAGTGAGCAAGAAACAACACATTATAATGAATAGCACAATAGATTTGAAAAAGGAACAAAACTAGAAATAAAAATATATAATATTTGAAATTGAAAACTGAATGTGTAGATTAATAGCAGATTAGTTGTTGCTGAAGAGAGACTTTATAAATTGTAAGATTTACCCAAGAAAGTGGTATATACATTAGCCCAGAAATATAAGAATGCAGTAAAAATAAAAGAAAAATTTACATATGGAGAATATTCCAAGAAGGTTTGACATATATCTAATCAGAGTTCTCAAGATATATAATAGAGGAAATGAGTGGGAGGACAGTATCTGAAGAGATAACAACTGTGAATTTTCTAGAACTGTTCAAAGACACAAATCCTTGATTCAGAAAACCTAATAAAAAGCAGAAAAAAATATATAAAAGAAATCTACCTGCACACATCAGAGTGAAACTGCTGATCACCAAAGACTAAAAGACAATCTTAAAAGTAGTCTGAGTGAAGAGAAGAGAGATCACCTGCATATGAAAGGTAAACAGACTGACAGTTGACATTTTAGTAGCAACACAGAAACCATAAAACAGTGAATAATACCTTTATGTACTGAAAGAAATAAGTGTAAATTTAGGATTATGTATTCAGCATAAATGTCTTTCAACAACAACACAGACACACAGATAACATCATGTTTAGTAGGAAAAGACTGACTACCTCCCTGTAAGATCAAAAATCTCTCACCACTGCTATTCAACATTTTACTACAGGTTCATGTTAGGTCATTTAGGCAAGGAAATTAATTAAAAGGTATCCATATTGAAAAAGAAGAAGTAAGACTATCTCTTTACACATGACATGATACTGTATATAGAAAACCCCAAGGAATGCACTAAAAATCTATTAGAACTAACCAATAAGTTAATTAGGGTTTCAGGGTCCAAGATCCATATACCAAAATCAGTTGTATCACTATGTATTTGCAATGAGAAATCTGAAAACAAATTTGAGAAAACAGTTCAATTTATAATGGCATCAAAAATAAAATATGTAGGAATAAATTTAACAAAAGTGTAAAATTTATACCATAAAAACTACAAAATATTAAAGATCTAAGTAAATGAAAAGATATCCCATCTTCGTGGATCAGAAGTCTTAATGTTGTTAAGATGGCAATGTTCTTCAGATTGCTCCACATATTTAATGCTAGTTTAGTCAGCTCAGGCTGCCATAACAAAATATCATCAGCTGAGTGCCTTAAACAACAGAAGTTTATTTTCTCACAGTTCTGGAGGCTAGAAGTCCAATATCAGTTCCTTTACAGCCAGGTTCTGGTAAAAGCTCTCCTCCTGGCTTACAGGCAGCCACCTTCTCAGCGTGTCCTCACATGTCAGAGAAAGAGAGAGATGGCAAGCTTGCTGGTGTGTCCTCTAACAAGGGCACTCATCCCGTAATGAGCACCCCACCTCTGTGACCTCATCTAAACCTAACTGTCTCCTAGAGGCCTTCTATTCAGATGCCATCACACTGGGGGTTAGGGTTTCAGCATATGATTTTGGGGGAAGACATTGTTCCGTTCATAGAAAAATATAATCCCTATAAAAATTTCAGCTGGGAGGACATGAACAGACACTTCTCCAAAGAAGAAATTCAGATGGCCAACAGACACATGAAAAGATGATCCACATTGCTAATTATTAGGGAAATGCAAAATAAAACCACAGTGAGATATCACTTCACACCAGTTAGGATGACCAACATCCAAAAGACAAACAACAACAAATGCTGGTGAGGATGCAGAGAAAGGGGAACCCTCCTACACTGCTAGTGGCAATGTAAACTAGTTCAACCATTGTGGAAAGCAGTATGGAGGCTCCTCAGAAAACTAAAAATAGAAATACCATTTGACCCAGGAATCCCACTCCTAGGAATTTACCCTAAGAATGCAGCAGTCCAGTTTGAAAAAGACAGATGCACCCCTATGTTTATCGCAGCACTATTTACAATAGGCAAGAAATGGAAGCAACCTAAGTGTCCATCAGTAGATGAATGGATAAAGAAGAAGTGGTACATATACACAATGGAATATTATTCAGCCGTAAGAAGAAAACAAATCCTACCATTTGCAACAACATGGATGGAGCTAGAGGGTATTATGCTCAGTGAAATAAGCCAGGTAGAGAAAGACAAGTACCAAATGATTTCACTCATCTGTGGCGTATAAGAACAAAGCAAAAACAGCAGCAGACTCACAGAACCCAAGAATGGACTAAAAGTTACCAAAGGGAAAGAGACTGGGGAGGATGGGTGAGAAGGGAGGGATAAGGGGAATAAGGGGCATTACAATTAGCACACATAAAATAGCGGGGGGGGGGCATGGGCAAGGCAGTATAGCACAGAGAAGACTAGTAGTGACTCTATACCATCTTACTACACTGATGGACAGTGACTGTAATGGGGTATGTGGTGGGAACTTGATAATGGAGGAAATCTAGTAACCACAATGTTGCTTATGTGATTGTATATTAATGCTACAAAAAAATATGAACATGCAAAATTCATTATAATTAACAACAACAACAACAAATATTCCAGCTGGCTTCTTTTCAAAAATTGACAAGCTGGTTCTAAAATTCTTATGGAATTGGAAGGAATATAGAATAGCCAAAGCAATCTTGAAAAAGAAGAACAAAGTTGGAGGACTCAAACTTCCCACTTTCAAACCTTATTACAAAGCTACAATAAACAAGACAGTGCAGTACTAGCCCAAGCATAGACAGAGATCAATAGACTAGAATTGGCAGTGCAGAAATAAACCCTTAGATTTATGGTCAGCTGTTTTTCAACAAGGCTCCCAAGATAATTCAGTAGGGGGAGACAGTCTTCAACTAGTGATGCTCAGAAAACAACCTATATATGCAAAAGAAATGAAGCTTGATTCCTCTCCCATACCCCACAAAAAAATTAACTCAAAATAAGTCAAAACCTAAACTTAAGAGCTAAAAGTATAAAATGCTTAGGAGAATATATGGGGTTAAATCTTTGTGACTTCAGTCAGGCAAAGCCTTCTTGTGTATGATACCAAAAGCACAGATGACTAAAGAAAAATAGGTGACCTGGTCATCATCAAAATTTTTAACTTTTCAAAACATACCATGAAGAATGCAGAAAGTCAGTGCATGGAATGGGGGATAAAATTTGCAAATCATGTATATGGTGAAGGACCTGTAGCTAGACTATATACAGATTTCTTAAAACTTAATAATAAAAAGATATAACACAATTTCAAAATGGGCAAAAGATCTGAATAGACCTTTCTTCAAAGAAGTTGTACAAATGTCCAATAAACACATGAGAAAATGCTCATCATCATTAGCCATCAAAGAAATGCAAATCAAGCCACAATGAGATATACTTCATACCCACTAGGATGGTTATAATAAAAAACAGATAACACAAGTGTTGTCAAGAATGTGGAGAAATTGAAATCCTTATACATGACTGGTGGAAGTGTAAAATGTGTAGCTGCTTTGGAAAACAGTCTTGCAATTCCTCTAGGGATTAAGTGTAGAGTTACCATATGACTCAACAATTCCAAATTTCATTCCTAGATATATGCTCAGGAGAAATGAAAACAAATATCCACACAAAAACTTGTATATGAATGTTCATGGCAGTATTCTTCATAAAGTCAAAAACTGGAAACAATTCAAATATCCATCAACCAATGAATGAATAAATACAAGGTGGTATATCCATATGGTAGAATATTATTCAGCAATAGAAAAGAATGCAATACTGATACATGCTCCATGTGGATGAACCTTGAAAACACAAATGGCCCATAAACATATCATAAATTTCTCAATTTTGTTAATAATCAGGGAAGTAAATTCAAAAGCAAAATAAAATATCACTTCACATCCACCATGTTGACTAACATAAGAAGTGATCATCACAATACCTGGTAATATGCACATTACCAGGTACTGGTGATGACGAGGATCAGGGAATGTAAATGGGAGCAACTGGAAAACAGTGAGGTGCTGCCTCACAAATAATGTTCAAAGCAGCATTTCCATAAAAGAAAAAAATCACCAACAGCTCAAATGTTCTTCAGCAGTGAAGTAGATCAGTTGCAATGTAGTCAGATAATGGAATACAGCATAACAGTAAAAATGAATGAAGTGCAATTACAAGCATCAACATAGATGAATCTCAAAAATATAATACTGAGAGAGCAAGCACAGAAGAATGAATGAAGTATGATTCCATCAATATAAAGTTCAAAAACAGACAAAACTAAAAAATATATTGGTTGTGGAAACAGCATAGCTGGTGAAACTATAATGAAAAGCAAGAGAATGCTGAATGCACAATTTGAGACAATGTGGGTGGGGAACACTTTAGGGGGCTGCAAATAAACAGGCTTCTAAGGGAGAAGTGGGCACTTCCAAGGGGGAGCATATTTTATTCTTCTTCTTTAAAGTGTACATATATACTTACTACATTTTCTTTATTATAATATATTTCACAATTTAAATGTTTAAAGTAATTAATTAGGTCACTCTCAGAAGCCCTTCTAACACTTTGCTTTTGAAATTCCATAAAATTCAGTCCCATTTGCAAAGTTGAAAATCAACAGAATTAGATAATAGACCTCTGGATCTCCAGTCTCCTGTTACCACATAGCCTTTCATTTTACAGATGGGGTTACAGATGGGGCAACAGTGCTCCAGAAAGGGGAGGAAACTTTTCCAGAATCACACAGCACCTGAATGGTAGAATCGAATCATTATCAAAGGCCCAGTGATTTGAGAAATAGCACATTTTCCACTGAAACATACCGGAGCTGTGTTCAAGGCCTCCTTGTAGGCTTTATATTTACAGTGAGCATTCATTCAGAATTCTCAAAGCAGTTCTAACAATATTCTGTCAAACCCTATGATCTGCTTTAAAAAAAAATTAACAGACTTTATATTTTTGATTCACAGAATAATGACTGCCCCACGTGTATTATTTCCATCAATTCCATACTGCAAACCCTCTCCATGGCCTTTCCTGTTATTTGAATGTTGGGCTCTGCTCAGCCTCAAATATATCTGTCCTGCTGGTCCAGCTTGCCTTCCATCCCTGTATTCCCTACTGTATTCCAGGAACCCCTGAGATTCTTATCAGCCTTTACATCCTTTCTACCAAAAACTTCCTCCTTCAGCTCCTTGGGGAATATGGAGGAACTGATTGTTCCAGTTTTCTTCAGGCCTCTTGGTTTTCTCCCCTGGGAGAGGTGGCTCTGGGGGTGGAGCTGGCAGGGGAAACAAAAGGGAGAAAAGAAGGGAAAAAACAGGAGCTGTTTCCAGTGAGGTCGTAGGCCATGACCTAATTCCACAGCCATGAAATCAATTGATCTGCCACGTGTACACCCCAGCACAGCCTGTACTCTGGCCTTGCCTGCCCTCCAGACCCAGCATTGTTTGATATGATGTATTTTGATGAAGCCTAATGGACAATGAACCCTTCCCCACCAACTGCTACCACCCCCATCTCTTCTCTTACACCCTGCCTCACTGTGGGTGATCCACAGGGGCCCCCAGCTCTACCTCACACTGAGTCTAAAATGTTTAGGTACATGGTAAGCCCTGAACGAAGCTTTCCCTCTCCTAGACTCATAGGATGTCAGTGTCAGAAGAAAAGCTCTGGTAATTTCTTGTCCAGCTTCTTCATTTACCATGAAAGTGAACAAAGACCCTAGACAACAGAGGGCCAAGTTCATTGTCATCCAGAGAGTTAGTGGCAATGATGAGACCAGAGCCCAGGTGGTCTGACTACCAGACCATTATGCCTTCTGCTGTGCTGCACTGTTCCCACTAAGGCTGGGACATCTGGGGCTGCCCTCTGCCTCACTCTTACTGGCCCTTTAAGCCTGGCTCTGGCCTGGAAGGTAAACAAACATGTGAAAAATGTCTGGCATTCACCTGGAAGTCCCTCTTATTTTTTAACCTGACTGTTTTGGGAAAACAACTTTCTCTGTTAAAAATGGGGTAATATTTACTTGGGTGATATCACCTGGTCCAGGCCAGGTCTTCACACTGACAGGTTTGGAAACTCCATCTCATTGGTTTCCCCACCAGTGATAGCTTGAGAAAGTTGACTTATGCTAAGCAAGTCCTTGGGAAACCAGCATATAAAATCGGAGTGCTTGTTTTTTAATATAAACAAGAGCTGTAACCCTTCACTATATTTGTTCACATTGCCCTGACCAGTTGCCTCTCACCCCAAGGCAGTCTATGCAAAAGGCTAACTGTCACACATGCTGTTGGTGCAGACTCAAAGCTAGGAGAGCTAGTCATAGGGTATGAATGGACTCCCCAGTGGCCTTCCTTTGATTGCTGACCAGCTCCTTCCTGGCTGGCCCAGCCTTTCTTTAGCTGGACCAACACACTCAGCAGCTCTGGTGGTCTGAAAGCTACTCCATGTCTTGGAAGAAACTAGGCCACTTTCTGCTCTGCCTGTTGCGCGTAGATTTCGTAACGTAACTCTCAAAGGAAAATCTCATTCCCACATTTCTGCATCCTTTGAGAAAGAGGAGTTCCACATGATTCAGTTGTTCAGACACCTGTAATTATATTCACCTGCTTTTCCGTTATCTGTCGTATGCATCTTCATATTGCCCACAAGGATATCTCAAAAGATCTTATGAAATACCTTAGAAAGTCATGGTGCCTCTCTATTCAAAAGCTATTGATGCAATTGATCTTTTTTGCAGCTGGGCAATGGGGAGTCATAATCTTTCTACTTCTGTATATGTCTGAGATTCTCAAAATAATTTCATAAACGTTTTTGAAAACTAGGGGGAAAGTCATCCTTCTCAGTATCCCACAAAGCCTAAACTTCTTAAACTGGACTTGGGCCCTGCTCCAACTGGCCTGTCAATATTTTCCTATATTACTGCCCTCCACTCCCTAAAAACACCACCTCTACCCCAGGCCCACCTCCACAATTCTGAAACTTCTTGCCTCTGTGCTTTACTTCATTATGTCCCTTCAAAGCTCAGCTCAAGTGCCACCTCCTCCAAGAAGCCTCCCCTGATCCTCCCTCCCTGAGAAGTGCTCCCTTTTCCTCTGCACTCCCAGCGCTTGCTGCCCGCCTCAGCCCATGGCCTGTCACCAATGATGTACGTTGTATATGGTCTTCTTTCTGCTTACATTGTTAGCTCTTCATAGTTCAGGGATTTGCTCTGTCATTCTTGCCCAGAAATAGATCCACACTTTATGGCTACAATTTTCAGATCATCCATTCCATTGCCATCCTCAATTGTCTTCATCTAGCACAGCCAAGCATATAGAAAGTGCAGGAAATTTTTAACTGAATGATTCTTTGATCAAACTCATGGTACCATCAGTGCAGCATTGTGTGAGCTATGTGGCCTTAGACTTTTCATCCATGTATTGAGAGGATTGTACACTATCAGTGGTCTCAGTAGTGTGAATCACAATCAGCTGGGGAGGGTATTAAAATGCAGAAGACTGGGCCCCAGCTCAAGGATATCTGATTCAGCCCTAGCCCCAGCCCCTCTACTTGTTGAGAAGGCTGCCAGATGATTCTGGTGCAAGTGGCCTTCAAGCCATACTTGAAGGAACCCTGGACCCAAAGGCACACGAGGCCTGATGTGCTCCCATTCTCTGGCCACTCATGACCTAGTCAGACACCAGCCTTATCCCCAACAAAAACCTCGTGCTTGCAGACGTTCCCTGGACTCAACTTGCCCTTGTTTCCCTCCTTGTTTTCCCAAGTATGTGGCTGTGGCCTGGCCCAGTCGGGCTTCTTCTTCAAAAACCAAGAGTACATCTGCACCCAGGACTACCAGCAGCTCTATGGCACCCGCTGCGACAGCTGCCGGGACTTCATCACAGGCGAGGTCATCTCAGCTCTGGGCCGCACCTATCACCCAAAGTGCTTCGTGTGCAGCTTGTGCAGGTGAGCAGGAGCCAGCAGAGGTAAGGACCCTGTGCCTGAGCTGCCAGGCAAGGGAGGAAATGGCCTTTCCTAGGCAGTTCTGGGCCTCACAGGGCTTTATGCTGGACACTTGGATCTCTAGAATCTCAGAGGTGGAAGAATCTGACAGGCCAGTGGGTTTTTAAGCCTTTAGCAGCTGAATCCTGTTTGTCAAATGTGATCTGATGGAAAAATACTAGTTTTCCTTGCTATGAGCACAGAATAAGGATCTGAACCCCCACAGTCAGCCTCCCGTTTCCCATCAAAAGTCCCCAAAGGAACCACTGAGTACCCTGGTCTCTCCACTCAGTTTGAAAACTCCAGATCTGGCCCAGGCTCCCACACCCTCAGCCACACATGGTACAGTGGTCTGGTTATAGCCTTCCCCCATGATCCTGGCAAGGAACCCTGCTTCTGTAAGCTTCAGCTTCTTCATTAGTAAAATGAGCACTGAAACCATTCTGACCTGATTGGGTTTTCAGGAAGATAAATGAGATGATATATGCAAAGACCTTAGGTCAGAGGCTAGAACACAACTGTGTCTGCTTTTATTATTCTTTTCATTAACATAGTGATAATCATCTAGTCTCTCAGGACAAATGGTACGTGACAGAAGTCTCACCCCTTCCCTCCTCCCAAGCCCCAGCATCCCAATCCCTTGTTAACTTAGCAAATGTACATTAAGGGTCCACTGTCTGCCAAGCACCCTATTAAGGAGATGAAAAAATAAAGAAAACCTCAACCCTGCCCACAAATGTGTTAAAATTTAATAGGCTGCTCTAATTAAGTCATAAATAAAGCGTGATTGGCATATATATGCATTTTTAATATTAGGAACTTAGAGATTAATTATTCTCCCCATAAAATAACCACCTGTTAGTTACCAGTTAGAGCAATTAACCAATTAGTTTCTGATCGAGACTAATGACACAATGCATTATGTAAAAAAATATAACCACCCAGTGGAATTCATTCATTCATCTGTCTCTTAAAACCTGGGCTCCGGATTCTGGAATCCAACACCCACTGCAGCTTAGCACAGTAGGGTCCATGTGTAGTGAAAGATATAAAGGGAGGTTTTTGTCATGCCCCATAGAGATGAGGTGCCTCCCCAAGGTCACGCTGTGTCCTTTACCAAGAGTCAGTGCTGAGCCATGATGAAAATCCGGCTCCCCTGACTCTCCCCAGGCACTCCGTCCACATCCTGCATTGCCAATGCATGGGGCAGGAGGGCCAACAGAAGCCTATGTCAGGAGTTATGCTCAGAGTCTGTTTAGCATGTGTATCAAACTGTATACACAAAAGCAGATGAACAGTGGGATCAACAGTGAGAGGATTCTGTATACGGTTTATATTTAGTTAGGGAGACAGGACATGCATGAGCTTGAGACCTCTGAGCTGTGGGACTCCAACTGAGCAAATGCAGATGAGGAGAGGAAGAGGATATTAGTGGACTTCCAAACTTCCTGGATAGTGAAAGGAAGACATTTTGGTAATTTGGGGAGTTGCGTGAGTTCTTGACATATGGGGAAGAGATCAAGTTGGGATGGAAACAGTCCTAGGAAGAAGGAACAACTTTAGGAGCAATTATTGACCTCTTCGTTCTACTTCATTCTACAGATGAGAAAAGTAAGCTCAACCAAGTGTCATGATTTGCCCAGTGTTAAAATCACTTAAATGGTTCAGTGGTCCTCCGGGTCCAGTCCTGGCCCTCATTGACTGGTTCAGTCAGCCTGGCCCTGTGAACAGTGCTTGAATTTGGCTGGTGCTCCGGAAGGCGAGCTGTGTGTGTTACCAAAGAGCTTTGAGCACCTGTTATCAGGCCACCAAGAGACACAGAATCCCTCGAGAAAGGAGTGTTGAATTTTTCCCTCACCCTCCTTACAGGAAGCCTTTCCCCATTGGAGACAAGGTGACTTTCAGTGGGAAGGAATGCGTGTGTCAGACGTGCTCCCAGTCCATGACCAGCAGTAAACCCATCAAGATCCGTGGACCAAGCCGTGAGTCCTCCCCACTGGACATTGTCTTCCAGAGATCCCCTGTCTTAGCTCCATTAACCACTCCTACTAGCCTGGAGGGAAGTGGGGGAGGTTCCCACTCTGGAGGACTCCTGAAGTATGACCCACTTGGCATACAGCCCAGAATCACAAGGTTCCCTAAGCAAAATGCAGGGAAAACAGGCTGCCTGACTATAGACAGTGACAGCCTGTGCCATGCACTGGCCACTTGGGTGTGGCTCTTCTGGGCTGAGCTGAGCTCCTGATCTTATTTTCTTCCCTCTGGATCCATGCTCCTAAGGTGACCACAACACAGCTGAGCAAGAGTTTGGCCACCAGTGGTTTGCAGTTTTTACAAACTCCATGAAAATAGAATACACAGTCATGTCTTACAAAAGGAGACGTATGGGAGCAAACCACAGTGCTGTGCTAGTGTCTGCTAGAATGTTTTCCATGGGCCATTGCAGAACTGGTAAATATACAGATATCTAGGCCCACTTTGGAATTCTAGGAATGGAACCTAGAAATCTACATTCTTAATAAGCTTCCTGGCTGATTCATGTGCTGGTCCTAATATTGAGAACCACCATCTAGCAATGAGGGAGCACCTGCCACACCATAGTAAATGTATTATTTTATCACCAAACCATAGATTCGTGGAAAACTACAGATCAAGAGTGTACCTTAGGATAGTTATTTTAATCTGTGGAATGTCCATTCCACTCAAGCCTGTCTCCTGGTAAGATGTCTAAGTCACTGCTCCCAGACATCCTTGTCAGGCTGCTGACTGCATGTGCCCACATACAGAGCCCCAGCCCCCGGGGTCTCAGTGAACCATGGTAGGCTCTAGTGTTCTTTTCTGTTACATGACAGTCTCAGTGCCTTGTCAGCAGAATCCATGAAAAACCATTAGCCTCCAGTGCTGCATCACTGTATGGGCTGTAGGCCACCAGCAAAGTCAGCATGCTGGGGCTGCATCCACTCAAGGGGCATGAGCATGGAACCCCCGAGTCAGCAGGGCTCTGCTCCCAGGGGCTCCAGTAGAGTCTGCCCGGCATAGTGAGCTGGGGAGAAAGACAGTGGGTCCTTCCCTCATCCTTCTTTCCTTTCAGCTAAGCTGGGTCTGCTGGAGGAGTGTACAGAGCACTTCCTTCAGTGTCCTTGGTGATGCTCAAGAACAGTTTGCTGCTCTGAGCAGGTTTCCATCCTGAGGTGGCTGGGTGCAAGCACCATTATCCTTCATAACCCCTTGAAAGCATCATGCAGAATGCCAGCAAGGTGGGGATGCTGGACTGCAGGGCCATGGCCCTGCGACTGATGCTGAGGTGCCCAGAGACCAACGGGGTCATGAGGGAGGCGGTAGAGAGAGGCAAGCTGGGAGCAGGAGCCTCTGCCAATGTTCTGCACGGTGCAAAGCAGCATGTAGCCTCCCTGGGGCTCAGCTTAGCCAGCTTTGTGGAAAGCAAATGTGTTAGTATACTGGAATAAGACTAACATGTAAAATGCTGTCTAAATATAAAGTGAGGGATGTTGTTGACTTGGAGATTTAACCTAGAAAGCACATCAAAAGAGGACAGAGAGTAAGATTCCTGAATATTTTATTTCTCAACTTGGGTTGCGTGTTACTCTGTGCATCAGGGATCTCAGACAGGTGGGAGATTTCCTCAGCAATGAGCATGTCCTCAAAGAGAGGCTACTCTCTCTGCCACAGTTGTGCAAACCCAAAGGTAGTGGAAAGTGAAGAAGAGTGAATGAGAAGTAAGTGAGCACATGGGAAGTCTCCAGGGACAGTATTCAGGACTATGGCTCTCTTGTTATGCATGAGGTAAAGGCATCAATTTGTGCATCTACAAGGCACATGTTCCATAGAAAGGTTTTCTCCCTGAAGGTGGTCCCAGTTCATGCTGCAAATGACTAGAGGGGATATTGCAAAGTCTGCCAAGTTCCCAAATGATAGAGGAAACCAAAACCAGATTCAAGAGATGGCTAAGATGAAGAACACATCATGGAAAGGAAGAGGAAGGACAAGGGGTGTATTGTGATCCAGAGGAATGTGATATTCATCCCTGGGGGCTAAATAAGGACATTCTGGAAAAGCAAAAGCCGTATCTACTCAAGAGAGATCAAGAAGAATACTCAGGATCTATCAAGAGAAAAGAATCATGTTCCTTTCCACAGGAAGAAGAAATGTTTCCTCACTGACTTCACTGAGAAGTGTCAGCAGTAGTCACAGCATCACCATCACCAAGGCCACCACCACCACCACCGCCACTGCCACCATAACCACCACCACCATCACCACCACCACTGCCAACACTGTCACCACCACCACCACTAACACTGTCACCACCACCATCACCATCACCACCACCATCATCACCACCACCACCACCACCATCACCACCACCACTGCCAACACTGTCACCACCACCACCACTAACACTGTCACCACCACCATCACCATCACCACCACCATCATCACCACCACCACCACCACCATCACCACCACCACTGCCAACACTGTCATCACCACCACCACTAACACTGTCACCACCACCACTGCCAACACTATCACCAACACCACCACCACCATCACCACCACCATCACCATCACCACCACCATCGTCAACAATGTCACCACCACCATCACCATCACCACCACCATCACCACGACCACCACCACCACCACCACCATCACCACCACCACCGCCAACACTGTCACCACCACCACCACTAACACTGTCACCACCACCACTGCCAACACTGCCACCAACACCACGACCACCACCACCACCATCACCATCACCACCACCACCACCACCAACACTGCCACCAACACCAACACCAACACCACGACCACCACCATCACCACCACTGCTAACACTGTCACCAACACCACTGCCACCACCACCACCACCATCACCACGACCAACACCACCACCACCATCACCATCACCATCGTTATATAAAGGAAAGAACTACTAACAAACCAGAATACCAACACCACTGCCATCAATACCATC
The DNA here is from genome assembly GCA_032199065.1 of Smutsia gigantea. Lineage (NCBI taxonomy): Eukaryota > Metazoa > Chordata > Mammalia > Pholidota > Manidae > Smutsia > Smutsia gigantea. The sequence continues at coordinate 91,428 of JAVSCE010013527.1, read as the reverse complement.
ATCACTACTGCTAATATTGATTGCCTATTACTACTGCCAGACAAGGCACTAAGTTTTCTATATATAATACCTCATTTAATCATTATATCTCTATGAAGAAGATAAAATAATTACTTTATAATTGAGAAAACTGAAACTCAAAGAGCATAAACGACTTGCCCAAAGTCACATAAATAATGAGTGATGGGATTGGGAAATGGGCTCAGGCAGCCTGACCCTGGAGCCTATTCCCTTAACCCCCATACCTGAGGCATGACTTGCTAATTAGGGATGGTCTTATTTTCCTGAATTAATTGCCTAAAACAAGGTGGGGGGCTTGCTCAGACTCACAAAAGCACTCATTTTTGCTGATCTAAGTGGAGCATAAGACATAGTCAAGAAAAACTAAAAATGGTTGTCTGGGGTTGTTAGAGACATCAGTAGACTGCAGGATTTGGGAGGAACAGGTGGTGGCATCATACTTTCTGCCAGCGGAAGGGTGTAATTTTGGAATAGAGAGGAACATACCAGGGGTGGACAGCTGGCTCTGCAGAAATCTGAGACAGGGTGTAGTTTTCCTGACCCTGCTTATTACATCCAACTCTTGGGCTCCTGGATGGGGTGCCTGAGGCTCCACTGGTGGTCAAGAGTGAAAGGAGGAAGAGTGGGAGAAAAAGGTCTGGGTAAACATAAAGCCAATGTAATGGAAAACTAGCAGTATAACATGAAGAGAAAACCACATGGAGAAGGTGTCTCAGAATTCTCTGGAGAAATCAGCAGGCCTTCCCTACATCAGGAATATTGTTTCTGGCCTCAGATCAGAGATCAGATAATGTACAGAATATGGGTTAAAAACACAGGAACATGAAATAGTAATCACAGCAACCACTTATTGGGCACATATGTGCGAAGCACTATGCTGTACCCTTACAGGCCTGATTTCAGTTTATCTTCATCCCAGGAAGATACTCAGATGGGGAAGCTGGGGCTTAGTTGGGATTCTCCCCTCAGCTAGCCTCTCTCACCACTCACTCTAACCTCTCAGCCCAATCTCTACACTGCACTATCTCCTCAATTTTAACTTGAGGTGCTCATTTCTTCTCAGATATATCACTGTAACTCAAAGAGATGGGATTCAATACTAGAATGTGTCCAGGAAAGGAATGTGTCCAGCTCTTCAAATAAGTTTTATTGGAAAGGTAGAGAATTGTGTTTTTGGCCAATAACATATCTGTCCCATGGAATCCACAAGTGAATTTGATCAGTGGAAGGCCATATCAAGCAAGAAAAATGGCAGTGTAAGGAATGAAGTAGAAGAGAGAAGCTTTAAATATCTGAAGGAAATGTCATGTGAGAAAAGAGGTAGATTATTCCTGGTTGCATAAAATAGGGGGCATCACAAGGAGTCAAGTCTCAGCTTCACATAAAGAAGGCAGTCATGGGAGTCTTGTCTGTCCAAAGGCAAAGTAGACTTCCTCAAAAGGGGGTAAGCTGCCCACCCTGGAGGCAGTTAAACAGAGGATGATGCCCAAGTGTCAAGAATGTTATGGATTCCTACATTGAGTGGAACTGTGACCAAATGCTTTGTGAACCCTGAACCCCTTTGGAATTATTTAAGCCTATCAGGGAGGCCCACAGAGTCACAAACAGTATTTGTGGCATAAAAAGCTAGACAGGATGCCTGACACCTCAGATTTTTCTATGCTGAGATTGGGTAAGTTACTTTAGACACCTGCCTATAAAAGGGGAGGGAGTCCCTAGGCTTTCTAAACTATTACATTCTGAAGCCGGTGAGTATTGAGATGGGGGTGAGATGAGGGTTTGGGGGGAGGCCAGTAGACTTATTCCAGGAGAAAAGGAAGGAAAAGAAATAAATCCCAAACTATTCACCCAGCTCCATCTGAAGGCTTGAAGCATTTTTGCAGTTGGAGATCTTCTGTTCACAGCCTTGCTTCCTGATGTTAGAAAGGCACTAAGCAGCCAGGAGGAGGGTATCATGGGAGCTGCCTCATACAAGCACTTCATCAGGGCCCAGACCCTCCCCACGGCCTGCAGGGCACACCCCCTTTCCTAGACACACAGACACATCATCTTCTCTCCCAGGATGAGCTCCCAGCTGGATGTGAGGGCATCCAGCCAGCTTCTCCCAACTGCTCCAAAGTGTGCATTTCTACTGTGGCACCAAAAAGGAGGCTTGTCCTCTGGTAAACTTTGCCCCCTGACCCTTTCTTCCTCCAGAGTGAGCCATCCGGTTGGCTAGGCCTGAATTCCCAGCATCTCCCAAGTACCTTGGACGCTGGCTCCATTTCCTGCCCCTTCCCAGACACTGATTGAGCAACAGGCAGACGCCAGCCCCCCACCTACTGTGGCCCTGCTGCACATTCCAGGGTGATGGGAATGGAGAGGGAGAGCACCATTCTGGTTTGGGACAGTCTCAGCCGACTTCTTAATCCTTGCTCCCCGGGGAGGCAAATGTTTAGTGTATAAACATACTGGTGTAAATTCTAAGGTCTACTCATACTCAGTCAGCAAATATGCTTTGAGTTCCTACTCTGTGCTGCCTGCATTCCTAGTATGAGCACAGAGTAGGCAAAGAACAGATTTAACAACAAAATACAGTCAGAGCCTTTGCTATTGAGCATACAGCCCAAGGGTGGGAAAAACTAGACACTAAACATATCCGCTGGAGCAGTTTCTCAGACTTGGCTGAGCTGGAGACCTTGATAAAATTTGGTAGGTTGGGGGAGCTTGTGACACCTCCGTCCGGCAGCTGCCAGGTGACACTGATGCTGTGGGACCCCCTGGCCATGGAGAGGAGTGCAGCTTAGCTGCTTGGGCGCTGGCCAGGAACAGTGTGAGGTCTGCTTTGGATGAACAGTGGTCAGGAGGACAAGAAGGGAACTTTCTGGAGGAATCTTGGGAGTCTGTCTTTCTCCTTCTCACCAAGACCCCTTGTCAAAAGGACAGGGCTCTGGTGCCCTTTTCTATCACTGGTAGAACTCTGGACAGGTGCCAGGGCCAGGGTGGGAGCAGTTTCCTTCGCTTGGGCGCGTGCTGGCGGCAGTTGGGGCCCCCAAGTTTTGCTCAGCAGCGTCCCCTGTCTTTGCAGACTGTGCTGGGTGCAAGGAGGAGATCAAGCATGGTCAGTCGCTCCTGGCGCTGGACAAGCAGTGGCACGTCAGCTGCTTCAAATGCCAGACCTGCAGCGTCATCCTGACCGGGGAGTACATCAGCAAGTGGGTCTCTCCCTGTCCTCACCCCAGCCTCCCGGCCGCCGCGTTCTACCAGGCCTGCCCTCTCTGGCCCTTACCTGGATCTCCAGTAGCACTGCCCTTATTTCTGTCCTTTCCACTGACTGCCGGCTACTGGCTACTATAGTTCAGCCACAGAGAGCCTCAGGACTCCCTTGGGGTTTCCTGGGCCTGAGCTCTCTTCTCCCTTCTGGGCATGCTTGTCCCCTTTCCTTTGGTCCCAGGTCCCACACATCCCCCCAGAGGCGGCCTCTTACCATCTCTTACCACCTCTGGTCCCCCAGTACTGGCCCTCACAGTGCATTTGTTTCCTTCATACCAGCGAATACCACTTGCATTTACATATTTGTCCATGATAACTTTATAATAATGATGATACAGCTACCATTGATTGAATTTTTATTACATTCAAGGAACGCTCTAACTGCTATGTATGGATTATTACATTAAACCCCCTAACAACACCCATGAGGCATTTATCCCCACTTTAAAAGCTATGGAAACTGAGGTTTGTGGGATAAAGTAACTCCAGTGACTACGTTTAACATGTGTCCTCACCAGGGTGGGGACTCAGTTTTATTCACCACAGCCTTTTAGCACGGTGCCCGACCCATAGTTACTATAGTTGCTGAATGAGTTTAACTAAGATGAGAGATGACGGACACATATCGTTTCTGGGAGATAGGGGATGACCTGCTCACCGTGGCACTAACAGGCCTGCTTGCTGCAGGCCCTAGTCCACATTTACGCACAAGTACCTAGAAGAAATTGTCACCACAGACCCTCACAGCTTTGATACTTTATGACCCCAAAAGAAGTTTCGTTCTGTAAGACCTTTTCAATAATAAGTGACAAAAAAACCCAGCTCAAACACACTGAAAAGCAAAAATGGGAATTTATTGATTCACAGAAATGGAAAGGCCAGAAGCATACTGGCTTCCGGCATAGCTGAATCCAGGGTCTTGAAGATGTCATCAGCATTTCAGAATGCCTCTCTCTCTCAGCTCTACTTTCCTCTGTGTTAGAATCATTCTCAAGTAGGCCTTCCTTAAAGATTGTCACCAGCAACTCCAGGCTTTCATTCTATCAGCTTAGCAAGCCTGGCAGAGAGAGAAGCTTCTTTCCCAAGAACTCCAGCCAAAGTCCCACAGCTTCCTCTCATTTGGCCACCCTTGGGTCACACACTCTTTCCAGACTAGCTCCTAGCCAGGAGGATATGAACCCTAGAGCCAGAGAGCAGCCCTCAGTGATCCACAGTAACTGCTGTTGGAAGGGGGAGCTCCCAACAGAAAACCCAGGTGAGGTACTGCTACCAGTGGAAGGGGAGGTAGGTGCTGGCCAGGCAGCGCTGTCTGTCAGTGGTCAAGTGGAGGGCTGTGGATAGTCAGAGAAAGGAAGGGTCACTTCTAACCAGCGGGAAGTAGATCTGGAATCTGGGCGCTTCATTGGAAGATGGTGGTATTTGAGCTGGACCAGGCAAAGGGGGGTAAGATTTAAATATGCAAAGAAAGGAAGCTTCTAGGCAGAATTCCCAGGCTAGGCAAGGGCAGAGAGGCACTGGCACATCCATCCTGCTTACTGGAGCACAGGCACGGGTGCAGCTGAAGCAGAACCCAGGCTCACCTGAAGAGGTGAGCTAAGGCCTTATCCCTGACAGATTTGAGTGCCGCGTTAGTAGGAGTGTGCTATTCCCCTCTGTGCCTGCCGAGTGAGGAGTGCCCTAGGGAGTCGTCAGCCAGGAGTCCTTGAGTCTGTAAGCCTAAGTCAGAATTATCAAGGGGAGTAAGGTTTGCTCAGAGTTCCTCGCAAGGAGGCCCAGCCCAGACTGCCCACTGTACCTTGGGCCTCTGCAGCCTGGCTCCAGGCTCTTCCTCCGCCTGCTGGCAGAGTGGCAGGAGCATAGGGGCACTGGCTCTGGCATCAATGCCCGGGTTAGAAGCCCAGCCTGCGTGACCTTGGCAAGAGACTTCTCTGAGTCTGTTTCCTCATTTCTAAGAATGGAGATAAGAAGAAAACCTACCTCACTGGGTTGTGTAAAAGCTCAGAGATCCATTCTTTGAACAAAATAAGTGCCTAGAAATATTTATTTCCCCATCTGCCTCTTTTTAGAATCATGTATATTTCAGTTCTCTAAGCCTCACCAACCCAGGGGTCCAAATGAGGTGGTATAGGCTTATATGCCCAAAGTTTGCTGGCTCATTGTACCCACCGCCTGTCAAATGACTTATGCCCCTGCAGAGTTACCCTCCCACACCTACAGAGTGCAGAAGGGCTGGGCGGAGTTGGGAGAGGCTTGTCACATGGGCCTTCAGACAACAGTCTCACCCCAGATTTTGCTGGGCATTGGTCCCACTGCCAGTGCTCCTTCAGTAAAACACTGACTGCCCTGCTGCTGGGGTGGACTCCAAGCCATCCCATCATGGCAGCAACTGGGCCATGGCACAGTGACATGCCTGACCTTTAGGCCTCCCCGTATGTGAGTTGCATTACACTCAGAAGTGGGCAAATGTCCTCCTCTCCTCAAGGGCGTTATCAGCACTTCACAGAAACGCCATCAGATCTTGCCCTTGGAGCTGCACAGGGCCCAGAGCTGGGCTGAGCTCTCTGACACCCCCAGCTGTCTCCACACTGACCCTTGAGAGCTGAGCCCCAGGGCTTCCTCCTTGGATGCTTCCTCCTTAAAGGCCCCTCCCAGCAGTCATAGGGATCCGTCCAGCTGCCACACTGTGGAGTGCTCGCCACAGGCCAGGCACAGCACTGAGCCCTGGGACACACTGGGACCATGTCGTCTAACCCTGAGGACCACCTGTGTGAGAACCCAGACTGCCCAGGTTCGCACCCAGCTCTAGGTCCTCTGAGGTGGGCTTTCTCTTTGAAGGGGAAACTGATACTTCTGACCTCATAGGGCTGCCAGAAAGACTGAATGAAATAATCTATGTAAAACACCATCAGGAGGGCCTGGCACACACCAAGCAATACATGTCAGTGGCTATTACTAAGTAGTAGAGGATAGAATAATCAAATAATCTTATTACTGCCCAATAAGTGATAAGAAGTAGGCAAAACTGAGCACATAGGAGGAGGTCAGGGTAGGGTCATGTCACCTCCTGACACTCACATGATTCTTTCACTACAGGTGAAATGTTTTATTAGAAGAGGCACCCATAAGGATATACAAAAATTGATTACATTGATTACCTCCCAAAAGGAAAACTAGCTGGGGCTGGAAGGAGGGTGGAGGCTTCTCCCTTCATGCCTTGTGAATGTGCCAAATGCAAATATTACCTATTGTAAATAAAATAAAACCTAATCAATCTTTTAAAAAAAGATTTAAAAGAGCCCTTTGGGATAAAGAGAAGAGAGTAGGTTTAGAGAACGTGTAGGGAGGGGGAAGAAGGAGAGTGGGGAAGGGACACCCACGGCCAGCATCCCAGACCACTGGTTCCCAGACACACTTGGGAGGTTTGTCAAGATGCAGATGCCTGGGACCCTCCGAGGGATTCTCTGATTCCACAGATCTAAGGATTGTCTGGGGAGTTTGCATTTTTAAGGAGCTCCCTGAGGTCTTCTAATCTTGGCCCAGCCACTGTTGGCTGCAGGTCTTAGAGCCTCCATGAGACACCCCTGTGGACTCCCCCCAACTTCCTCTTCCTGTGTGGATTTCCTCTTGCAGGGATGGCGTTCCATACTGCGAGTCTGACTACCACTCCCAATTTGGCATTAAATGCGAGACTTGTGACCGATACATCAGCGGCAGGGTTTTGGAGGTGAGTGGGTTCATGTGACTGTGAAGATATTTTAACAGGATGGCCTGCGACTCCAAAAAGTCACTGAGAAAGAAGAAAGTCACCCCATAGCCACCACCTCCCCTGCAACCTTTACCCAAGCTCAGCTTGCTGCATGACTTGAGCAGACAACCTTGCCTGTCTGGGTACCCCCAAAGTGAGAAGCTGGAAAAAATTATTCCTGGCTCCAAAAGTGCTGGGTGCTGGGAATATTAGTTTCTTCTCCAGATTCAGATCCAGACAGATTACTGGAGAATGACAATTATGATTTTCTTCCTAATGCTACTGGAGGATGGAAACCTTTTTAAAATTTTTTAAGCACTGGTAATGTGCTGATTTAAGAATGAGCTCGTCTAGCAGCTTGCTCCCTAAGCCCTTTGGCTAGTCCATCACCATGGCAACCATTCTCCCCACCTCCAATGCACAGCTCACTCTGCCAGTGACCGACAGCCAGCAGCACCCTGGCCAAGCCCCTGCCTAAGACCTTATCTGTTGGCCTTCCAGGACTTCCTACCCATACCCTGTAGGCCCAGGAAATTGTCTTCCTATGCTTTGGGACCACCCACCTTGTGGAAATAGAAACAGGAAAGAGTTTGGTGCAAAGGAAAAAGCAATAGCCTAAGAGTAGAACAACTGGGCTGTAATATTAACTTAACTGCTAACTCATGCTCAGATATTGGGTGAGTATCTTCACCTCTTGGCTTGTTTTCCTATCTGACAGTGGCTGGGGGATGGCAGACTGGGTCAGCTTTTGTGAGCAGAATCATTCTGACAAATCTGGCTAGTTGATCGTATACCTGGAGTCTACACTGTGCTGAGAAGAATTCTACAGTCACATCTGGGCTCAGCAGAGAGAGGATAGCAACCAGGAAAGCACTTTCTGAAGAGTCCTTTGAAGCTGAGCCCTGAGGATGAGAAAGAGGCTGTCATGTGAATAACTAATGTAATAATGACCTTGACCCATCCAGAGAACAGAGGAATAGGCCAGTGTAACTGAAGTATATAATTTGGAGCTAGGAGATGATGGAGTGTATCACATATGGCATATCATATAGGACTTTGTGGATCTGTTTGGGACTGTGTATTTTATAGTAAGTGCCATGGGAAGTCATTGGAGGTTTTAAACCTAGGAGCAACATAAGATTATATTTTTAAAAATTGTAGGAAGTCAATGAGAATAAGAAAAATGCATAGAATTGATAAACTATTTAGCATTTCTAGGAAGCAGTTGGAGTGCAGCATGGAGGATAAGGCATGAAACAGGAACACAGGTAGATGTTGGGCCCAGGTTCCCAAGGGCCTGATACCAGGGTGAGGAGTTTGAATGTATGTAATTCACTGGGCCATGGGGGGCCATGGCATGACCAAGTGGAAGTGGCGTCCTTAGAGCTGCACCTCAGAGGGGATAGCATTATGTACACAGGCTCAGTTTGAAGGAAAGAAACTGGAAGCAGGAGACCAGCGAGGAGGCCAAGATCCCACAGGGAGGGCTGAGTAGGGAGGCAACCACCCCATCTCCAACGTCATGGAAGTAGAGTTCCAACACTTTGCATCTGTGGGACAACTTGTAGACATGAGGACTGAAGGAGAAGAGGCCAACAGTCGTACCCAAGTGTCAAGCCTGGGTGAGAGGAAGTAGACAGTGTTGCCATCTGCAGAGCTAAGGGGGCAGGAAAAGAAGCTGATCCCGGCAGAAACTCAGTGAGTTCATTTTGAGACAAGTTGTGATTGAAATTCCAGGGGAAAAAAAAATCCAGGAAAGTTTCAAGAGGGCAGTCTGAAATGTAGACCAGAGTTCAGGAACAAAGCTCAGATCTGGAGGGACCAATCTCAAAAAAATGCTAGGATGTGAATAACAGCACCATGGGAGTCATCAGGACTTGAGGGAGAGACAGAGAGACAAAGAGAGAGGAAGCGGGCTGAAGGCAGCCTTGGGCTGCTTACAGGAGCTGAGGCGGTATCAGAAAGAGCAAGCACAGACAAGTGGGGAGCACGTGGGGGAGACTGCTAGGGTGGGGCAGGAAGAGGACAGCTGCAGAAGAGAGGCAAGATCAGAGTGCCGGTCAGGTCCTGTGGAGCAGTTACAGACTCTGTTGACTGAGAAAAAGCTGTGGGGTGTGGGGAATGGTCACCTTCAGGAGAACAGTTTGTGGAGTTTGCAGGAATGTTGGGGAGAGGTATCTCCACTGTAGTGGGGTTAAAGGTTAGCAGGATGAAAGATCATCATGAAGCAGGCTTTTCTTTCCAGAAGGAAAATTTTGGATCAAACACAGGGCTGCAGACAGGAAGCTGCCCAGCATGTTAAAGCTGCTCTGAGATTGTGTCACCTGTGGCTGTCTTTTCCTCGTATGTCACTGTCTTTTAGCACTGTGGGAGCCTCTTCCTCCTGGCTGCTGTTGGGAGAGGGTTTCTATTGATTCCATTTTTGCGAGGCTCCATTAGCATCTTGGATGTATTGATTTTTTTTTTCTTGGAGCTGGAAAAGACCTTTAGCAGTCAACTAGTTGACCCTCCTCATTTTACAGATGAGAAAAGTGAGCCCCAAGACATGTGCTGCTTCTCCCAAGGTCACATGCAGCATTTGATAGAGATGGAGCCACAGCCTAGGAGTCCAGGCTCCTGTATCCCTCACGGCTGCCTAGAGCGCTGGGCCACTCAGGGACAGACTTGGATTCCAATTTTACTGCTTCTATCTGTGAAACCTTACGCACGTCACTTTCTCGCAGTCTTAGTGTCTTTCTCTATCAATGGAGAATTCTACTGTTATTTAACTCTTAATGGATATGTTAGTCTGAAAAAATAGAAAACATGTATGTTGGTTTTTGCCTCCAGTTCCTGGCACAGAACTTCTAAAATCTTGGTAACTTTCTAAGTGATAAAAGCAGTAGGAGTGTTCTGTTATTTGATCCTTCACGCCAGTTCCTGACACAGCTCTCCTAAATCCCTTGGAATTTCCAGGGTGACAGTCTGTTCTGTATCCTTTATCATATCCTTTTATAATAAACTGATAATTTAAGTGTTTCCTCAAGTCCTGTGAGCCGTTCTAGCAAATTACTGAATCCAATTTAGGGGTTGCGGGAACCCCAATTTATAGCCAGTTGATCCCAGGTAAGGTGACATGACAACCTGGGACTGACAATTGACATCTGAAGAGGGAAAAGGAGGACAGTCTTGTGGGACTGAGCCCTTAACTTGTGGGGTCTGGTGCTGTCTCCAAGTAGATAGTGTCAGAATTAAATTAAATTGTAAGACACCAGCTGTGGTCCCAGAGAACTGCTTGGTGTGGCGAAGAACCCCACACATCTGGTGTCACAAATGCTATGACTGTGTTAGTCGTTTGAGGGAGTAGAGGACACACACATGAGTGTGTTCTCCTTTGCAGTTATCCAGGCCTTTTTTTGTGCAGAAACTATACTTAAGGGGCTCAGGCCAAGAAAGGAAATTTATCAGCTCCTGTAATACAAAGCCCAGGAGTAGGTCTCGCTCGCTTCAGGCACTGCTGGATCCAGCACCCAAACAAATGCACTTGGGGTGTCTCCACTTTCTTCTCTGTTAGCCATTATTCTCAGGAAGACTGTCCTACATGAGGGGAAGTTGGACACCAGTCATTCTAGCTTACATCCTATTCGCCAGTACCCCAAATGGAAGGAGAGCCTCTCTTTTCTGCTAGCTAAGCAAACATCCTGGGACCGGCTCTCACTGGATAACCTCCAGACCAATAGACGTGACCACAGAGCTGGAGTAGGCCTGCTGGTGGGGCAAGCCCTACGTAACCACATGGACTGATGACAGGCATATGGAGGCCCACCCACGGAGGCCAGATGCTGTTTCTAGGAGGGGAAAGGACGTTGGCCAGGCCAAAATGACAGTCACCCACTACAGCTCCCAGTGCATTTCTTAGTGCAGAGTCGGCACTTAATTAAGTCCCATTTCCCCTCCTCATTCCCTCCCTAGGCCACCTGGCCACCCTTCCCCTGTGATCAGGCTTGGCACACCGAGGGCCAGCCGCCCTTCTTCCTCCTTAGTCTGTGTCCTCACCGAGGAGAGCCCCAGGCCTGGTATCCCACTGCCGCCTTTTCTAACCTCTCTGTGGTCTCAGTCCCCAACAATAAGGCCCCATTTTTCTTCACTATTTTCTTGACGTAGGTTTGTTAACAGATGAGTGTCTCGTCGTTCCTTGCTGACTCGGTTTCTGCTAGCGGGTGCCAGCTGCTCTGGCAGCCTCCCTGCCTCAAGTCGTTTTCAAATTGTTGCTGAGATGGGCGCACGGCCTCATTCAGCTGGAGCGGGGTGGTGGGGCGGGACTTGGAGGAAGACACCAAGCTTCAGTTTTGCCAGGGTGCTATTGCCGTCCTGGAAAACAGGTCTATAATTGAGATGATAAAGAGACACAAAGTAAGAAGAGGCTACTAATTAAACCGATTATTCTTTCAGCATACGAGCAAATCAGTCCCACAATATCTCAGCTTGGGAAAATAGCAGGTTTCTTCCACAGTTTGAACACAGTTTGCTGTGATGATGATAAGGACATTTTGTCATCGGTGGAGCCACACGGACAACCAAGACAGAAAAATAGGGATGTTGGAATTTTTTTCTTTTCTAAAAATCTGCCCTTTCCACATTCTAAGTTTTTTTTTTATAATATATCAAGTATCTTCAGAATAGGCAAGCCCATTCTTGCCACCTTCCAAAAAGATTCTGAAATGGGCCTTCAGCATTATGCAATTATAATTTTTTATTTGGAAGGAACTCATTAGCATGGAAGTGACGGTTTGGGAAGGGACCTTTTACAGTCACCAACGTCCATCAATTCCCTCCAGGCATATCCCCTCAAAAACCCTGCCATAACCTGTAAGACATTCCTTCAAATTAATCCCCACCTTCCTACCCAATCACTGTGCCAAGCTCCTCCCACATAGAAATTCGAGTGCCACCACTGAAGGGCCAGTCCCTCTTGGCTGGGATTGTGGAGTCATGATTGTGGGCACAGGAGTAAGCGCTGGGCTGGTGACTGGCCCTCACGGGTCCAGCTCCAGCACTGCTACTGGCTTCCAGGGGGACTGTGAGGCCTAACCTTCACTGAGGCTGTTTCTCTCCCTATAAAAATGCAGCTGCAAATCATTTCCATTTTTACTTGAAATAATTGTAGGGAAGGAAAATAGGAATAGTGAAGGGTGCTCACCCAAGGCAGACTGGAGTGAGCTGGTGATGGGTTGGAGGCACCCAGGTGCTGCAGTCCTGGGACTACTCTGGGGCAGAGGCTCAGGACCTGGTTTTGTGGGTCCCATTATTTGTCTACTGAGCCCTTAAAGTCTGCCCTTCATGTGCCACTCCCACAAGTTCTGTCATGTCTGTGAACCTTGTGTAGCACTCTTACCTAATACTTTAAATTTGTCTTTAAGTTCTCACATGTAAGAACATTTATATAACACAACAGGAAAACCAGGATCACTTGCCATATTGCCAGGAACAAAAAAGTAAGAACAGTTCTAGCTAGGTTCTACTGCTCGTGGAGTCTCCATGCCTCAAACCTGTTCTCATTCTTGAAAGGATTGATTAGTAAGTTTTAGATATTAAAGACACACAGACATCAATCTGGTACTTTCTCCTTAAAAAAAATCAGAAGAATTGATAGAGGACTGAAAAGGAGATCATTTTTTTCATTGATCCAATGTTATTAAGTCCCAGGTCCATATGCCAAGAGTGGAAAGGACCTCATTCTTGGGGACATGCTGGGATTGTTTCCTCATCAGGAAATGAGACTGTGGGACAAGTGGCCTCCAGGCCCTTCTGACACCAGAATTGAAGTCCAGGTGTCTGAGGAAGTCCCCTGAACTCGCATCAGGGACCCATGTTGTGGAGTTACCAAGTACCCTGGGTGGACTTTTAGATAGTTCCAGCCTCCCCCAACCAGGTAGACTCCCAGCCTACCTCAGGGCCATGAAGACACCAGCAACACTATGTGCCCAGGAGATGTTCAAACCCAGCCTGACCCCACTGGACAGCAGCCCCAGCCCTGACCCCTCATTTCTTCTTTTTATTTCCATAGGCAGGAGGGAAGCACTACCACCCAACCTGTGCCAGATGTGTACGCTGCCACCAGATGTTCACTGAAGGGGAGGAGATGTACCTCACAGGTGAGCAAATCTGAGCGTCTGTGAGGATCCTGTGTGGTCATGACTGTAAAGGAGATACCGTCTCCTTCCATTTCAGCTTTTCTTTGCTTTTGGCTTGTCTTCAAAATTGCAATTACTTTGCCCTCTCTGGGTGGTTTGGGAAAGTTGCTGGTGTAGCTAATATGAAGTGACATGTAATCTGCCTTCCATCGCTTTGTGCCTCCACCTGCTGCTTGGCTGGCCTGCTTCCCCGGCAGTGCTCTGGCAAGACTCCCCAGGCTCTGCCTGAGGGTGGGAGTTGAGCTGAATGAGGCCAAGCAGTCAGAGAGCCTCAGAGGGATGCCTGGGCTGCAGAGTGTCTGGGTTGCAGCATAGCAGCCTCTGTGCCACCTCCTTCTCCCATCCCTCCCTCCACATCTCAGAGCATCACACCCAGTTGCTGCTTCTCACAGGCTCTCAGGATGCACAAAAAGGGATGGAAAGGAACCAACAGTCTCTGAGAAGCAGATCAGGGCTGTTTTTCCTCTGCCACTTCCTGGAGTCCAGCCCTCTGGCCCCAGGATTCTTGTAACAGCACCCTAACCAGTCTCAGTGCTGTGCTCAGTCCTCTGCCCAGGCAGGCACCCTGGGGCATCCCAGTGTTCTTGGCAGAGCACTGTTAGGTAGGAACACTTCAGCCTAGCAGTTACGACCCTCTCACTGAAGTCTCAGCCTGCCTTTCCAGGCTTGAACAAACCCAACAGTTCAGCTGCCAAAGCCAGCTCTCAATCACTTTTTCATTCATTCAACAATAATTTTTTGAGCCCCTACCATGCACAAGCTCTCCCCGGGTATCCACAGTGAGTTCAGCCACAGCCCAGCTCTGCCACCCAGCCCAGTGAGAGGCAGACCACGGTCGGTAAGGACACAAATGACTGTCATGCGATAAGCCTGATGCTGGGAGAGGCACGGGGTTGTGAGAGCACATGGGGTGGGAGGGGTGTCAGGGAAGGTTCCCTCAGGAGGAGCAGGAGTGGAGATCCAGAAGTGAGTGAGCGTAACTGGGCAAAGACAGGATGGTTGTGATGCACCAACCTGAGGGGACAGAATCTGCTGGGCTCAGGTGGACAAAAAAATGGCAAGTGTGGGAGACAGAGAGGAACAGGGATGGCCCCAGTGCAGAGGTGAATCTGGGAGGTAGGCGGGGGCAGACCAGGACAGGCCTTGGAGCAAGGCAGTGTTCAGCCCCTCAGAAGAACTCATGGTAGGCTCTTAGTTCATTCGCTTAACAAATACCCATTGGGCACCCCCTGTGGGCTTGGTGCTGTCCTAATAACTCGAGATGTAGCAGTGAGCAGGTCCGACAAATTCCCTGGCCTCGCGGAGCTCACATCATCATGTGTCTGTGTCTTCCAAGCCCTGCTTTTGACCAGAACTTTACAGAATATTGAAAGAGCTAAGCAGTGAAGTGAGTAGCATTGTGATCGTGAGCTAGAATGCGCAATCAAATGAAATACACAGCAGAAATGCCTCCAGGAGGTGGGAGATATTCTTGGTGATGAAGAAGGGCCTGTCACCCTCCTCATTAATTATCCACATCCCTACTCTCCTGGCTCCTGGGAGAGTGGGAGTAATTGCAGGGCATTCAAGGACCTGCCTCAAAGGATGCTGAGTGATCCTGGAATAAAGGGACCAAGGCTAGAGTCATGCTGACTCAGACTGTGGGTGTCTTGTGGGTGGCAGCCACCAGCGAGGTTCTGCTGCCACTGAGAGCTGGGCCTGTGATGGCCTTCCCTGGGCAGGGGTACCAGGATGTGAGGTGACATTCCCCAGAAATGTAAGAAAACTCTCCTCCCATGCACAGGACTGGGAAAAACTGGCTGAGAGCCAGTACTCCTGGATTCAAGTGCCAGGACTTCCACTAATGGGCTGCGACCTTGAGAAGTGAGCTTCCTTCTCTGGGTCTCTTCCTCCACCTGTAAAATGAGAGTAATTACACTGCCTCTCATTCTTGGACTCAAACTGAGGCCATGCTCTCTGTGATGTGCTGGGTGCTCAGAGAGGAACCAAGCTGGGGTGCTTGCTTCTGTGGTGGAATTTACTATCAGGAGGGGCAGACCGACTTTAATCAACAGACGTGTAAACATCCAATGACAAGCTGTGCTGAGTGCTGTGTGGGGGAAGTCTGGGAAGAGTGGGAGTGTGTTACAAGGCTCCTGATCTCATCTGGGAGGCCAGGGGAGGCTCTACTGAAGAAGGAAAATTTCAAGCCAGGATCTTGAAAGTGAGTAGGAAGTGGGAGGGTGAAGAGGGGAAAGAAGATTATGGAGACAGAGAAAACAACAGGTGCACAGTCCCCCTGTGGGAGGAAGCATTACCTGGTAGAGAAACTGAGGCAGGCCCCCATATATACAAAGAGCAAGTGAACTCCCCAATATTAGAGGAGAGAATGAATGTGAAGGTGCTAAGTGCCCCATAAAGCAACGTACACAAAAGAGACTGTTAGAGAGCCTGCAAACCCCATCTACTCAGTTTATGGCAGGACACAGCAAGGGACTGCCAACTGGCCTTGGGAAGTCCTTTTGGTTAGTTTGTCTGTGTATTACTATGGGATGGTTTTCCAATGGGCAAGTAACTGGGAGAAGTCCAACATCTGTCTGCTTGAGAACTTTTAGGGCTCCTGGGGACAAGAGCAAGTTTTCTGTCAGTCTGTTAACTGTTTTTGTAAAGATGCCAGATTTCTAATCTGTTTGTTGTCCAAACCCTTCATTTGGTCTTCACCAGGAAATCAGGACATTGATTTCATGCAGCAAAATAATAGCCAAAATGCTGCAGGTTTGGGACAAAACTTCCACTGAAATTGCAAAGGTTACAGTTGCTAGATCAGTGGGAGTTTTTCTAAACCCAAAATGTGGTTCATAAGATAGAGTTTGCTCTTGCTCTAAATATGCCCGTATTCAGGAAAAAGGAAAGATACGTTTTTTTTCTTCTTCTCCTGTCTACACTAAGTACATCCCTATCCCAGAAACCGGAGACAGAGAATAACACTGGAAATCCAGGAATTCAGCTATACATTTTTAAAGAGATCTCAGCTATCATTTGTATATTTAACTAAAATCCACCAGGTAGAAAATCGTTTATGAAATCCTAGCACAAATCTTGCTCTGCTAAGGAAAGTATTGTAATAAATTACAGGTCTTACCAACCATAATAGTAATAATAACAACAATAATAAAATGCCGTCAGCTAATATTGGGCACACACTATGTGTCAAGTGGTGGTACTAAGGGTTTTGATTTGGCGGGGGGCTTTTTTTTTGACTAAAATTTTAAAAGCAGTATCCCGTCTTATCCTCAGAACAACCCTGTGTGCTAAAAGCCTTTAATATCTCCCATTTCAGATAATAAGAAGGTCCCTGGGCCAATGCTGGCTGCCCTGTCTTGCTGGGCTTTGTTTAAGGCAGTTTTCTTCAATTTATTATCAGCATTCTTACCCTGTGTTTTATAGTTGTCCTTCTGAATTCAATGAATACCCAGAAAAGGCTTGCCAAAGTGTGCAGGTAGGTGTGTTTCTCCAAGGAAAGCGTCTGTAGCTTCCATCACATTTTCACAGGTATCCATGCCCCCAAATACAGTGAAGAGCCTTAGTTCTGTTAATGCAGATCCCAGATGGAGCCCTGAAAGCTTGCTTTGACAATTACACCAAACACTTCTCTTACATAATTGAGTCTATTTCGGATCACAGTGTTTTTAGTTCAGGTGAAACTGGGTCCTGCTACCAGGACGTGTGTCTTTGTGAAACAGCTGGGGATGCTGGTGGGATTCAGCTAAGCTTCATCTCTGAAGAGTGCCTTCTAAGAGGTGCACTGAGCTGAGATATCAGAGAGGGACCAGACGATGTTACAGAGCAGGGAATGCCAGCTGTTAGTCATCATCTCTGCATCTCAACAAACCACACCTTAAGAAGTTCTAGCATAATACTGGCTGCTATAATTTAGTAGTTTAGCATTGTTTTAAATTGTATCTACCTACTGACAGCTTAGGTTGTAGGAGTATTGCTTAAAAACTTTAGATCTCATGTTTTCCCAATCCTGCTACATAGTTTTAGACTCTTCAAACATATCCTGTTGCTGTACTAAATTGATACTTCCTAACATCTGACTCTACTAAGCATATTTCATTTAAAATAGAGTACATTTTAATTTTTGATGAGCTGTAATTTTTTTTTAGATTTTTAGGGTTACCAAACATCTTGAATCCAATAGAAAATATTATAGCAGAGTAGCTTGAAGTTTGTATTTAAAAGTCTGTTTCCAACTTCCTCTTCTCAGGCCACCTCAAATTCAAGATGATATCACATCCATTTCACCAGCCAATTTGTCCATGTTGGTCAGAATCAGGTCCAGAGTAGCAGTCTCCCTGGCTGCTTCCTCTATTTTCTGGGAAACAAAATTGCCTTCCGGGCAAGTCAGGAACTTGTCAGATACTCGGGTTTTAGTTCAGTGAGATATTTTATTAGTCTAGACATTTTAGGTGGCAGAAACCCAGTTGAAACAATATTAGGCAGAAGAGGATTTATCCTCTCTCAGAACTGAGGAGCATTGAGAAGCAGCACAGCTGGGTTGAAGGGGCCTGTGGAGGGCAGCAGGTGGTTCTGCTCCCTGCTTCTTTCTGTGTGTGGCTTCACCACTTCTGCCCCAGACTGGCTGCGTCAGTGTTGGGGGAAGGAGGGCATGGCCAGCCCCTGGCCCCCGTAGGACAGAAGGGCAGCATTCATGCAAGGGTCAGCAGAGAAGGGCTGGAGAGACTCCAAGGAGCCTAATTCTGGTCTCCTGACCACATCCAGGCCAGGGCAGGGAGACAGCTCTGCTCAGGCAGGCAAGACATCTAGGCTCCCTAAATTTCCCTCAATTTTCCCATCTGAAAACAGGGATAACAATAGGCCCTCCTCACCAGGCTGGTATGAGGATTACCATGAATGCATGGTAGAGGCTTAGCACAGCTATGCACTACTAAATGCCAGCTACTTTTAATATTATCATCATAATTAATAACACTTAGCATAGGGCTTTCCACATATGGTCAACAAATGTTGGTTTCATTATTAGTTTTTACTTAAGCATATAAAGTATATAAATGTTATAAAGCATATAGCATTAGGTCTGGCAAAGGCACTCTAATATAATAATAACAGTAAGAATATTAGTTCCTGACACAGACTGAGCACTCAGTACATTTAGTTACTGTCCTGTCAGCAGCTGCAGCTATCAGTCCCTGTGAATTAGCCAGCATCTCACTCAGGACCACCGTTCTCCTTTCCTCACCCTGTCTGATATCCTGCATGGTAACCAGCTTCGTGGCCGCCAAACACTTTTCTCCCATAACCTCTTTGTTAAGCTTCAAGCCCCCTTGATCATGTCAGCTCCAGACAAACTGGTCTTTTCCACTTCTCTTGAGGTGCCCTCGTCCCTGGGCACAAGCCCAACCTCCCAGAAGGGCACACTGGCAGCCAAGCCAGGCTTCTGCTCAGTGGCTCCAGCTGCCTAGCCAGCCCTCCACATGCTGCACAGCCCTCGCCCACTCAAGCTCTGGCTCCCAGGAGTGGGAGAATAAACAACCATCCACTTGCCCTCAGGTTTCTCCGTTGCTCCTTTCCTCTTACTCGAACTAGATCCTGGCAAATAGATTTTTTTGGTAGGGAAGGGGCGATAACAATAATACCACCTGGCAGTTACATAGCGCCTACTCTAGGCAGAGCCTGTTCTGTGTGCTCTACATATATTAACTCCTTAGTCCTCACAACAAACCTAAAAAGCAGATACTGTTATCATCCCCATTTTATAGGTGAGGAAACCAAGGCACAGAGTTTCTTCAGTGTAACAAGTAAGCAATGGAACCGAGGTTCAAGCCCCCTGAGAATAGTCCATCAAAGAATGCACAGGTGGCCTGATACCTGGTGAAGATTCACCAGTGTCCAAGATTATAGTGATGATGATCCTGTTGTTACTGCATGTCAGATTCAACAGAGGGGCTCACTCTTCTCTCTTCTCCTGAGTTTGGAATGCTTAGTAACCAGCAAGGAGCAGAGTGCCCTGTGGGCTGCAGAGCAGTCCAGCTGCTGTGGGGCAGGGTTACTGAGGTTAAATTCATATATCATACAAATAACCACTTTAAAGTGTACAATTCAGTAGCTTTTTGTACATTCACAATACTGTGCACCCATCACCTCTATCTAGTTCCAAAACATGGTCATCACTCCCAAAGGGAACCCATATCCACGCAACATTTGTTCTGCCTCCCCCTGCCCCTAGCCCCTAGAAAGCATCAATCTGCTTTCTGTCTCTATAGATTTACCCATTTTGATATTTCATACAGATGGAATCATACAATATGTAGGCATTTGTATCTAGCTTCTTTCACTTGACATGTTTTCTAGATTCATCCACATTGTAACATGGAACATTGTTCCTTTTTTATGGCTGAATAATATTCTATTGTGTGGACACACTGCATTTGTTTATCCTTGCTGTGTTTTAAAAAGAGCCCTTCCTAACAAGTCCACATCACAGAGGTAAGGTAATGCTACTGACATAAAGGCACAGCTTTGAGAAACCTCACCTTGCTATAGTCAAAAGAAATCTGGAGAAGCAATCTGCTGTAAGAGAGCACCCTGGCTAGGATCAGAGGTTGAAAACTCAAACGGCTATTTAATGAGTGAAAAGGGCTGTGAGGAAGGCAGCAGGGAGTGTCACTGGGCACCTGCAGGGTCTAAAAGCATTTAAATTCAAAGATCCTTAAAAAAACACTGTGCTGGCCAAATAGAACCTTAGGGTGGGCCAGTTTCAATCTCTGCTGTGTTTGTAGCCCTGGCTGGGCATTCTTTGGGGAGACTATGGTACCAGCTCTCACTTTGGCATTAAAATCTCCACTAATACAAGAACAGAAGTCCTGGCAAGTTGAATTTCAAGGTCCAGCAGAGAGATGGGTGGACTTAATAAGCCCCAAATGTCCCAGGTGTGCTGTACACAGACAGAGAGAAGATGAGTGCTGACTTCGCTAGGGATCAAGAACGGCTCCAACAGTTTTGGAGGGTTATGTCTCCCCCTCTGAGTCTGCTGATACGGAACTAGCGGATTCTTCATGTCCATGACTTTCCCTGGAGGTTTTAACTGCAGAATCTGGATAGTGGGTGACAGTTCCAGAGGACAGGAGTATCACTTGTGGAACCAGGAGCCTAGCAAGCAAAAAAGGTTGAATCCTTCTAAGAAGTTTAAGAGTTCTGTTTTATAAAATTGTTTTCTTTATCCCATGACATTCCAAAGGAACAGATTTGGAGTATTAACTGGTATTTAGCCCTGTGGTTCTCCAGTTTAGAGTCACAGATCACTTGGGGAGATTGTTAAAATCATATTCTAAGTCCCCACCAGGAGGTTGACTTCAGTGGCTCTCCGGGGCCTAGGAATCTGCATTTTACCAGGCTAACAGATGGCCCAGGGGCCACACTTTGACAAATCCCAATCTAGTGAATATTCTTATAGATATTCAACCTGGAATTATAGCTGTTGAATCAGAGTCTAGATTATACTATTTGTCCAAATCTCTGAGCCCAGTTTAGGGAATTCATAGAATATCATGTTTCTTTTGTTTGCTCATGCACTCAGTGAGTATTTACTGAGAATCGTAGGTAAGACAGTTCCTTATAAAACTTACATTCTAGTCAACATCATTGAATGGCGCAAATAGTAATACATATGGAAACAGATTCTCCAGGGGTTGAGAGGGATCGTAAACATGCATTAGAGTAACTACCACATTCTGTGTCTCCTCAGCAATATCTCTGCTGAGCATGGATCCCCTCAGTGTGTTCATAAATACTTCCAGGGGTGGGAAGCACTCTGAAACTGAGCCCATTCAATCCTCAGTCATTGAAATTTTCCTTCCCTGAAGCTTCTGCCCTTAGTCCTTGTTTTACTTTATAAGACATCCCAACAAGTGAATCCCTTCTTCCCACAGAGAGGTGTTAAAATGTCCAGAGGCCATTTCCACCCTTCTGCTAAGTCTTGTCTTCTCCATGGTGAAGACTCTGCCTTTTGGCCTAATTTTGGGTTCCTTCTCCATCCTGATGACTTCATCCTCTGGGTGAATTTCACCCTGTGTCTTTTTTTTTAAATACAAAGGTGGGATCCAACCTGTCATTCATTCATTTCTTTATTAAACACACATGAGCCAGGTACTATTTTAGGCTCTGGGGATAAAGTCCTTAGAAGAGAATAATGCCCTTCACTCTGATGTCTTCTTTCTGTCAGTGTTACACTGTTGAGATACTGAGTAATGGCAGAAGCTCATCCAACCATAATTTCATAGGGGTCTTCATGAGCAATCACCTTTTGTTACCTTCATTTACCTAAATTTATTGCTAACCACCAACAAATTTTTACCTCTTGAATTTAGATTATATACCAACTCCCAAATTTCTGATTTTTTTCATGTCTAATTTTATTTTCTTTCTCCCTTTTGGTTTTCCCTCCTTGCTTCTTATATAAACTGCTTTGCCTTATGCATAGTGCTGAAGCCATTTGTGGCTAAGCTTTATTTCAGAACAGGCATGTTAATGGCATGAAGAGACTGTCTACTCTGACTGAGCCCATCACTTTATACATCATTTCCTCCCATGAGAACTTCTGCCTGACGTTCTACCTTTTCCTGTGCCTCTTTCACTTCATCTCATGACCTTGTTAGGCATCTGTGTTCACTACATCCATTTCCCAGAGTGACCTGTACCATGTGCTTCCTGCCAGAGCCACAGTGGTAAACAACTCCTGGTGGACTCAGCAGCCGCCCAGGAGGACCCGGAAACGCTCTCTCTAATAACTCCCCAAAGCAGAGTCCCCCAACCACCACTGGTAGTGGACATACCCTAGGATTGCGAGAATCAAGCCACAGACCCAGAGTCCCTCTACTGGGCTCTCAGAGCTATTGCACTTCACATTAGAAGGACCTAAATTCGTGTTAAATTACTGGGAACATCCAAGAACGTCAGCAAACAAGAATCAAAGATCTCTGTCCCACAAATGACAAAACTGGCCCTAGAATTAGAATTTTGGAGATGGAAATCATCTTCAAGACCATCCAGTTCCCACCTCATCATTATTGGAGGCAGAAACTGGGTCCCGTATGGAGGATGTGTTAAGGACCAAGCCAAGCCAAGCACTCAGGGCTCTTTATTCTGGGCCCATCTTCTGTCCGCTGCACTCTCAAGTCTAATTGTTCAATCTCACACCATACCACTGTTGCTTAGCCAGTATTGCAGCCCTAGGGGTTCCAGGCAACAAACCATAATGGAAGGCAATCCTAAAAACAAAGTCAGACAAACAAATGCCATCTGGGTGCTCAGGAATCCAGCCATTTGCTGGCTCCCTTCCTTTTAAGGCTGGTTACAAGAGGAATGGCACCAGAGGGATAATATGTTCCTATTTTTCCCTCTAATCCAGGACACCTGTCCCTTCTTTGAAGAATGTGTAATATTTGGGGCTTCTCAACACGTGACCAGCCACCTGTTGCTCATGCCTTTCCAAATTGGCCTCTTGAGTTTGGGGCCAACCAACTGGACCCCCCACCCGCAATAAAATGTGAGCATTTGTAATATACTAAATTTGAAGAGTCTGGAGGAATTAGCATGTCGAGACAGTGCTCTGAAGCAGAATATACACCATGACACCTCCTCCCCTTAAATGTGATAGCTCTGGTAGACTGCCATAAGTCTTTGAAGAGAAAGGAAGGTTGAAGTTCACCACAGCTTGCCACTTTATTTCACCTCCACTACGATTCATTCATTCAACAAATATTTATTCACCACCTGCTATGTGTCACTCACTACCAATCATCCACTTATCTGTTAACCCCACAAACATGCATGGGGCCTCCTCCAACAGCCAAGTCCCATGCTGGATGCTGTAGCAATGAATGAAGCTCAGTTCCTGCCCAGAGGAGCTCCTAATTTAGTTGGGGCAATAAATCTACAAGCTACTGTGATATAAGGTTGTATATGTTGAGAGAGATACAAAGAATTATGGATTATAAAGGAGAGAGAAGTCACTCCCAGCTGTCAGGTAAGAAAGTTTGCAAGAAGATGCCATGTGAGACCTGGACCTTAAGGATGAGTAGTACTTGGACAGGAGGAAAGAGTGTGTGGATGGCTGAAACCCGTACTGCAGAAAACCTGAAAATCCAGAGCTCCTCCTGGCTGCTGTGTAGGGCACATATGCTGCCATGGGAGTAAACGGAGGTGGGGGACAAGGAGAAACTCCAAAAGGTGGTGGGTGTGAAGGGTCTGAGCCGTTGTTATTTTCCTGACCCTTAGGTTCTGAGGTTTGGCACCCCATCTGCAAACATGCAGCCCGGGCAGAGAAGAAGCTGAAGGTAAGCAAGCTGGTACTGATACCACACCAGCTACTTTCTGACCCAGGTTAGGGGCTACTGTTCTTCAGTAGAGAGTCATTCCTTAGTGTGCACACTACCAAGTGTGTGCCGGTATCCTTCCATTTCCTTAATAGTAACACGTCCCTCATGGGGCTTTTGAGGGGAGAAAGACGTTGGATATGACAGCACTTTGAAAACTGTACAGCACGGTATTAATGTGAGTTCATAGGGTCTCTGAGGCAGGCTTTACCTTACCAGTATTTACCAAGATGGCAGCCTCTCTGAGCTGTGCGTGCTGATGTTTCTCTCCAGTCTAAGGTTATTTATTACTAGTAATAGTTTATATTGTCACAGCAATCGACAATTTGCAAAACATCTTCACAGTCACTGTCTGATTTTATTTCTTGGGGCAGATGGGGCCAGGAATTTTATATTCTCTTTGTTTGTGAGAATACCAAGGTCTAAAATGGGCCATGATTTGTCCACAATAACACAATCAGGCATGAGCAGAGCCAGTGTCCCCAGGCACACGCTTGACCAGCTGCAGTCCTGTGTCCCTCTGAACTACTGTGCTCTGACAAGTACCAGGAAGTCCTGTGAATCTGGGATCTTGATCCAAGCACTGCAGGAAGGGGCCCAGCTCCTGGTGTGGAGGGGAGACCTAGAATGTGTGCTGAGCGAACACTTGATGATGTCCAAGGTCCTGTACACTCTGGCCCCTGGAGATCAACTTGGCCCCTTGGGGCTCTATTAAAAGTTACCTGTAAGAGTCTCAACTAAACATGTAGGTGTACAATTTCTGACCAGGTGGTTAAACCTTGTCTCCTTTGCCATCTCATCCATCTAATGTAAGTTTTGCAAAAGAGGTGGTCTATTGATGTATACTTTTTTTTTTGAGCCATGATTTTTTTTCCCTGTTTCTTCCAAGGCCTCTCCCATGTAAGTTATAGGAAGACCTAATTTTCCTTTTCTCATTCAATTTCCTTTTTGATGGCATTTCTCAAGTTTTAGTTCTCCATTTCCAACCTTGATGCTTTTTGCCATATTTGTGTACTACCTATTTAATACTTTTCTTTAAATCAACTCACTATTTTTTACTTAACACTTTTTACTTAAAATTAATTTTCAAATAAAACTTTATATCACCAAGTCAAAAATCTATATTATTTCCCACAAGTAGAAGGTAACCATAAAATATATTCAATGAAAGTGAAATGAATTCATTTCTAAAAAAATTTTTTTCATACATAAATATTTTATGTATAGTTGATATACAATATTATTCTGGTTTCAAGTATAAAACATAATGATTCAGCTGTTATCTACATTATTAAATGCTTACCCCAACTCTCTGTCAGCATAGAAAGATGTTACAGAACTATGACTATGTTCTCTATGCTGTACTTTCATCCCCTTGACTACTTTATATTATGTTTGAGATCTTGTGCCTCTTTATCCCCTTCACCTATTTCACCCACCCACCTTAACACCTCCCCCGTGGTAACCACCAGTCACTTCTCAGTGTCTGTAAGTTCATTGCTATTTTGCCCAATTTGTTTTGTTTTTAGATTCCACATATAAATGAAATCATATGGTGTTTGTCTTTCTGCATCTGGCTTATTTCACTTAACATAATATCCTCTAGGTCCATTCATGTTGTCCCAGGGGGAAGGATTTCTTTCTTTTTTATGGCTGAATAATATTCCATTGTGTATATGGACCACATCTTTTTTATCCATAGAAGAAATAAGTCTTAAGAATACACCTTAAAAATTCCAGCTAGATCATATTGCCTGCTCTCTGTTTAAAACAACAGGAAATTAGCGATTACTGAGAAAGTTGTTGAAGTATATTAGCATCAAATTAAGACTTCTCCCTTGATCCAAACAAGAGGATTTAAATAGAATCTTACATTATACTCTCCCACTCTATGACTCGGTATTATCAAATGTTCCACCTAAATGCATCTCCTGAGAGCCACCACTAGTTCATGATCCACAGTTTGGGAAACATTTCTATATAGCCCCACTTAGCATGATTGTAGGATGAGCGATCTGGAAGGAAATTTAGCAATCCCTAAGACCAGCCCCTTCATTTTCATCAGGAACCCAAGGTCCCAAAAATCACATAGTTCACTAGTGGTCCTTGGTTCCCAGTCTGTTTACTTTTTAACCACAACATGCTGCCACTCTGTTAAATGCACTAAGACTGACATAGTGTTTTCTGTTAAGGGTGCCATTTATTCATCATTACCATTGTTCAGGGAAAATTTTTTTAAATTTATCACTTAAGTCGCTGTTAATTTGCGATGGATATACTATAAAGAATTAGTATATTATGCAATTACATGAAGTTTAACTTACTTCTACGTTTTGCATAAACAAACTGCTGAGGAATGAGTACTAACCTACTTTATTTATTTAAAGTAACTATATTACTGACTGGGACAACCTAAAATGAAAAGCTCTATGAGTAATTTCTTATCTAAGAAGACAGTTAAAAATATGTGAAACACAAATCCACATTCTGTCCAACAGCCTAAATTCAACAGCGTTTCTCTTTCATTCACAGTCAGAAACTGATTAAAAAGGCAGAAAATAAAGAGAAAGTGCATATATAGCCAGAGAGTACTTGGACCAGTATTGGTAGTGTTCCCTGGGGAGCTGTGTTCTTGTGCCCCCACCTTGCCCTCCCCACCAAATGGGAGTTGCAGCTTCTCACCTCTGTCTTTCTCTCTCCCACAGCACAGGCGGACGTCAGAAACTTCCATCTCACCGCCTGGGTCCAGCATTGGGTCGCCCAACCGAGTCATCTGTGTATGTATCACTTTTCAGCCCCTGAAACACCTTTCTTAGTCCCAGGCCTGGCATGTAAAGAGTTTCTAAGGACAGCTGGAGGCAGCCATTTGGTTTTTATCCAGCTGATATCTAGTGTATGCCTGCCATGTGCTAGGCTCTGTGCTAGGTGCTGAGAATACAGTGGGGTACAGAGAACCTGGATTCTGTCCTCATGGAGCACACAGCCTGATAAACACAGAGTTGAGCGGGAGCAAGAAAAAGAAAGTGCAAAGACAGCAATAGCCCATGAAAGGCTCTCAAACCAGTGCAAGGTGCCTCCTTCCCCATTACTTAACTGAGACAAGGGAAAGATAAAAATTGGGGATCAGAGTAGGTATTGGGTGGGAAGTCAGTGTGGAAATAGTGTGTGTGATAAAGAGGCAGAAAGGGCGAGGAAGCCAGATGAATATAGAGACATGGCCACAGTGGATTTACAAAGATAAAGAAGCATTTTCTCATTACATAAGAAGTCCAGTGATGGAGGAGACCTCATGTATGTGTCTGAGCACCCATCCCCAGAAGCATTTAAACAGACAACTCATTATTTGCAGGGATATGGCAGAAGGGACCACAGGTGAGCTAGATGATCTCAGAAGTCCTTTGGATTTGTAATTTATTCACTCATATATTCATTCAACAAATGAGTGCCGAGAGTCTATTGTATGGTAAGTGCTGGTCTCTGCACTGGAAAACAGTGGTGAATGGCGGTGGCCTGAACACCTGATTCCACAGATAGTCAGTCACAGTGCTGGCAAGTTCTAGGAAGAAAAAGTGCAGGGTGTTCTGCTGATGCTACGGAGGACCAGAGGGGCCTGGCAATTAGGACCAACTGGCAGAAGAACCCCAAGGAAGAAATATATAAGGTCAAACCCAAGAGATGAACAGAAATAAGCTCAAGGAGGTGGGGAGGCAGAGCCAGGGAGGCCTGAGATGAGCAGAGGAGGGGACCAATGGTCAGCAACTTCAGTCTGACTCCAGACTGTTCCAGCCTTCCTCAAGGCAAAGTAGCCAGGAAGACCAGAAATGGGGCAGAAATGGTCTGCAGCAGGAAACCCATTCTTTTAATAAGAAGTCTAGATACAGTCCCCTAACCAGCCAGCCCTGGCTGTGTCCTGCCAACCATTACTGTACCATTATTTTACCCCAAATCCAGTTTCCCCCTTGACCCTTGGATAATGCCCATGGATGAGACTGTTTCCTTTCCTTTCTTCCTCTTTTCTAATGAAAAAAGAAAAAAAAAGACTTAAGAGCTGTCATTGACTGCACATGGGTCAGTACTGCCATGTGGCTTCCATAAAATACAAGTGACTTTGATCACAGGCTGTACTCATTGAAGATTCCTGTCCAGAACAAGAGAAATGGTCATCCCCTTGGTGCTCTGAATAGGGCCAGACCACAGCAGGATTAATGAGCTTAGCTTCAGGGCCCATACTGTAAGAGTGTTATTAACAAAAGTGAGCATGTCTCCAGAAGATAGTTTCTAGGATATTCAAGCTGAGGATATGTATAGCTGTGCTATAATGCCTTTAATCCCTGACTGGTCTCCCCTGCTACTGAGGAGCCTCTCTAACCTTTGTGAAAGAAATCAGGCCCTGATGTTGTTCACCCTGAAGTCTGGAGAAAGCTTGCAGAGTTGCCCTAGTGAGAGGGCAGCTCAACTACAGATGAATAGCAGCAGCTGGGGACACCTGCCATCGTGGCCTTGAGCTGGGGGCTTCTGCACTGAGATCGGTTACCCCGAGAGTGGGCAAGCATCTCCCCTTTGTGCTCTCCTGCTCTTGCTCTTTAGTGCCTCCCTTCAGCTGCTCTGGGGAATGACTGCACGTGTCACATGAGCCATGTTTTAAGTCAAGCCATTCCAAACACAGCTTCCAAATTCAGAGAAGGATCCATCCAGCCACTTTCAGGACATGCAATAACAGGCAAAGAGATGGAGTATTGGTTTAATTTTCACTAATACTGAGGCTTCATACTAAAATAGAATTATCAGTACACCTGGAAGGGGCAGGTCCTTTCAAACTTGCCCTCATCCCCCCAGCTGTTAAATTCATCTTCAGGAGGTTTTATTTTGACCAGTGCATGTATTCTGTTCCTTCCTTCCTAATTATGCTAGGATACCTCTGCTCAATGACCGTGCCTCCAGATGGAAGGCTCATTTGTCACCCTTTAAACAGGGCAGCTATAGGAAGAAATACAAATTTAGTATTTTTGAGGTTTGGAGTAAAGTGCCAAGATGGATACCGATGGGCTGAGACAAGTTTGTAAGATGCCAAGGGCTCTCGAGGTCAAGATGTAACATCCCAGGACAAAAGGGAGCAGTTACTTCAGCAAGGGGAATCTCCTAATAAGGTTTCCTTTATCCACACACCTCAAAATTGGTACAGAAAGGGATGTCTGACCCGGGCTGGCTGTGGCAGAAATGACATGGCACACCTCCAAGGGTTTAACTAAGGAGGGTTTTATGAAGGTACCACTTACAGAGATGTGGGGAATGTTAGGGGACCCACACGACACAGTGGCATCCAGGGACTACAACAGCGGGAAGTAGCCACCACCTCAGGCCTGAGGGAAGGGTTGGGGAGAGCTGGAGCTATGGAGGGCACCCCCAGACGAGAGCTGTGCTCGCGATGGCCAGGTAGGGTGGGTGCAGGGGGCACAAGTACCCAGCCTATCTCCATTCAGTCCCTAGTCTGAGGGTGACCCCCCCCCCCGCCATTGGCCCACCTGAAATCCAGGGAGCCTGTGAGACTATCCCTGGGGCCTCAGAGCCCAGATCAGGGCATGGAACAGCGCCCAGTGGGCCAGGAGCGATGGAGAATGAGCAGCGCAGTGCCTACATGGCAGCCGGTGGGACAGGGACAGAACAGTGGGCAGGCTATAGGAAGTGTTTAGAATATCAGCACTTGTAAGGTCTTTCTGAAAGCTGCTCTCTCTACAGTAGTCTTGGCCCTGAGATTTACCTGTCCCCCGAGGCACTGGCAGAACCTTATGAGAACCAGTCTCCTTGGATTCTGTCTAGTGACCTCTCTTAATTTACCTCATCTCAGGACCTTGCGAGTCAGAATAGCTGGGGGGGCACAGATGCTGATTGGCCACAGCAGAAAGAGGGCCACAGAGGGAACAGCTGGAGGCTGCCAACATGAAAAGGCTTCAGAAGCTACAAGACGTAGACTGTCCCATATGGGGCAAAGCTGTCTCTTCATCCATGCAGTTACACAGGACTGAACTCAGGCAAAGTCAGGTAGTGGTTAGAGAGGGTCACTTCACTTCATTGTAAGGAGCAGTTTTCTCAATGCTGTCCTCTGACAGCTGTCAGACAATGAACTTCCCAACCTGATAAGCGAGAACAGGCCACTGGGAAGGGCAAGCTGTCAGGTTAGGCTGCCTGGGTTTGAATCCTGGTTTTGCTGCTTATTAGTTGTGCAACCTGGGTGAGATAATTGATTTCTCTGTGCCTGTTTCCTTCTTCAAAAATGAGGATAATATCAGTACCTATTAGAGTGGAGAGTTGCATGGATTCATGCAGATAATCCACATAAGGGACTTAGGATGGAGTCTGGTTCATAATAAGTGCTCACCAAATGTTAGTGTTTTACTATCAGGATTAATTGTCTTCACTGTCTTCATCATCTTCAAGGAGGCTGCCTTCACTGGGTGAGATTGGAAGGCAGTCAGCACCCAGGCTGTATAACCCAGACTGTATTCGAGCCTACAGGCTGAGTGGTGCAAGCTGGGGAAATTTTGGAGCCTCACTTTCCTCATCAGAAAATAGTATTAACACTGATACTTACTTCACAGAGGCATCATGACGTTTAGAGGAGATAAATCCTGTAAAGCACAGGGCCTGACACACAGTATCATTGTTAGCCCTGTTGGAATGGATGTCCTCCAAGACCTGCCTTATTCTAACATTCTGTGAGTCTTCTGTCTTAATACTTGGTGTTCATTGGAAACTGGAGAAGCTCGTTCCTCCTGTGCTTGGCTTGTTTCCTCTCTCCTTTCCCTCTTATCTTTCTGCTTCTTTCCTGTTCATTTCCCTCTGCCCTAGGCCAAAGTGGATAATGAGATCCTTAATTACAAAGACCTGGCTGCTCTCCCCAAGGTTAAGTCCATCTACGAGGTACAACGCCCCGACCTTATTTCCTACGAGCCTCATTCCAGATACACGTCCGACGAGATGCTGGAGAGGTGTGGCTATGGAGAGGTATGGTGTCTTAGCCCTCTCTCTGGAGCTGTTGGAGGAGAGGAGGGCTTGTGGGGTCCCCAGTCCACTCTGTCAGAGACACTTTGGCCTCTACACTGTTGGCCCCCAAACTCTTGTAAACTGGAATTTACCGCCATATGTAAAAATCAAGCAATTTCACCTAAAAGTCTGGCTTTTCTTGAAAAAATCAGAGCTGGTGACACTATACCAGTCTTTCTACCATCTGGAGATGTGCCTCTCATCCCCTGCCTGGCTCAGTGGCCATGTAGGTTTTAAACGCCTGTAATCAGGTTCTCTGTCTTTTTTTCATGTGGACTCAAGTCCCTGTGCTCAGAGCAAGAGACACTTTTATAAAACCTCAACATGAGATGGCTTTTGAAATAATTGTTTGCTGGACATTAGAAAGTGTTCTCTGAAGGCAGGGTGGCTGTTACCTTGGAGGTCCTGGCAGTCTGCATCCCAGGAGGTTTCTAATCCCATCCCAGGCCCCTGAGCTGAGAACATTTGGAGCTTAGAAGGAGCCCTGGCCTGGGGGCAGGACCCAGGTGCTTGTCCTGCTTCACCACTGTCCCATTCCTCTCTAAGGGGATTGGGGTTCCATTTGGTTTGAGAGCTCAATGCTCAGACTAGGTTCTGGCCCCTGAAATGGGCCAGGAAACAGAGACCAAGTGTTTGGTAGAAGCTAATTCTCCTGAAGTCAGAGATGGTAAATGGGCCCACAGCCAGCCCCCAAATTTGTTTTGTTTTACTCGCAAACTGTCTTTTAAAAATGTAAATTAGTTGTCAGTGATAAACACTGGGAGAGTTGACATAAGAATCTGCATTTCTGACTTGGCTCGGAAACGTAAGAAGCTGTGTTAATGCTGGACGGGTGTTGCAGCCAGGCCTTGTGCTGGAGCCAAGCAGCCGCTGCCCTCTGTCGACGGGCTGTTCCTTCTCCATCTGGTGGCACCACCCACAAGCCCAGCTCCCATGTGGATGGCACTGGCCTGGCCCTTGCTTGGCCCTACATTTGGCTCCCTTACCTCGGGCGCTCATGAACCACAGTGGGGTCATGAACTGGTAGAGGGACAGGGAGGGGTCATGACATGTTGCTGAGTTTGCAGTGGACAGGCCTGGTTCAGGTGAAGAGCCTACCCCTTTTTCCTGAGGGGCCCCGAGCCATCCCATTTCCTCTCTGGGCCTTGGTTTCCCATTTATGAAAGGAAAGCAGAATCTCAAGCTTTCCTACCACCTGTCAGTGATGCCAACATTTTGGAACTCTAAGCGAGGCTGTCACCTGGAGAGGGGCAGCTGCAGGCCCTCCCTCTGCTGATACATTTAAGCACACGCGGTCCCGCCCTCTCTCCCTGCTCTCTTTCCTTTTGTTCCTGCCACGACTACCTTCAAACTCTTCACTTCTAAGTCGCTGGGAACATTATCTCCTTACTCCCAGGTAATTAAGCTGATTTGGGGAAACATTTTATATAATCGTGTCTCTTTAGGCTGCCAAGAGACCCCCAGTTTCACCCCTCCCCAGCTGCGCATGGGGCCGGAGCCCTTGACTGAGGTGCTCCCCAACCAGAGCAGAAATGGGGGCCTTAGAAGTATGACCTGGAGGAAGTGGCTGTGGCATAAAGGGCAGAAATGGTCAGGGGAGAACCTGATGTACCTTTCTACCCAGAGATGGCTTCCCTGCTGCTTCTGTGATCCTTGGCCAGGATTCCAGGGACCTGCCCCACAGGTTCCATTCAAGGGCCTATGAGGGATGGGTGAAAGCCCTGGAAATTCTTGTAGATTTCCTCAGGCTGTGCATGTAACCCAGGGAGGGGTGGGGAGGGGGGTCTTTGTATTCAGAGGGGCAGCACCATGCCCCAGCCCCTAGACTTCTGGATTCGGTGCCACTCGCCCACCTGCCCACTAGACCCACAGTCCACAGGCCCACCTAATCACTGGCCTTGCTCACAGCCCTGCTTCCTCCCCCAGGACATCTACGAGAACCTGGACCTCCGGCAGAGACGGGCCTCCAGCCCTGGATACATTGACTCCCCCACCTACAGCCGTCAGGGCATGTCTCCCACATTTTCCCGCTCGCCCCACCACTATTACCGCTCTGGTAAGGAAAGGGGGAGCCCCAAAAGGGACAGGAAGAGTCAGGGGACAACACAGTGGTTTGATATCCCAGCTGCAGAGATAGCACAGGGCTTCCCCAAGATCTGTGTCACAGCATGGCCCTCCTCTGGAGGCCTGTGGATACCCAGGTGACAAGCTGGACCTCACTGAAGCTCTGCAGATGCTCCTGGCAGGGGCACAGGAGGGGCACGTGATGCTGAGAAGCAGCGGGAAGGTGGGTGGTGAGCTGCCAGAAGAGGAGAGGGGCAGGCTGACCAGAGGGCCTGGCTGGGAGGAGGCTGTGGCCTTCACCCAAGGGCCAGCCCAACCCAATCCAGCCAGGTCATCTTCAGCTGCCCCGAGGTTAGGGACGAAGCAGGTGCTTGGGTGGAGGAAAGGTTGGGGGCTGAGGGGTGCAGACACCTTGCTGAAGCTTGGTGGGGTTGATTCTTACAATCCACCTAGTCCGACTCTGAGCTGAAGCAAGGAAAGAGGCTGGCGCGCCTGTTGCTGAGACCTGGTGCATGAGAGCACAGCCCCTCCCCACCGTCCCTGCTGTCGCTCCCTCACTGCTGCCTCAGCTGCCAGTGCCAGCGCGTTAATGCCTGTTTTCTCTGTGCCTACGTTCTCTCTGGGGACCATGCCTGCGTGCTCCAGGGCCCGAGAGTGGCCAGAGCTCTCCATACCATAGCCAGTTAGATGTGAGGTCCTCCACTCCGACCTCTTACCAGGCTCCCAAGCACTTTCACATCCCAGGTAGGCTGCCAGCCCAAGATGCCAGCATGGGTGCATGCTCTGGGGGTCGTGGGTGCCCTGCACCAGCACCGAGGAGAAGCCAGTTCCTGGGGATGCTCCCTAACCAGTCACATGCACTGACCCACTCTGCAGTCCTGACATGCCCATGAACCTTAGTCCCCACCCCCAAGAGAACCAGCTTTGACAGGACCACCAGGGAGCAGCCTACGGATGTGCCATGAACATTTGAGGGACAGAATTGACATGGCAGGAACCATGCTGAAAGTCATGGGCTTTTGTGTCAAAACTCTTGGGACTGAATCTCAGTTCCACTGCTTATAAACGTGTGACCTCAGGCCAGTTACTTAGCTTCCCTCAACTTGTGCTGTTCCCCCTGTAGAGCCAGGCCCTGCTCTGGGTCCTGAGGTGGCAAATGTGCTCAAACCAGCCCAGATCCTGCCTTCCTGCTGTTTATGTGTAATGTGGGGAAAGAGTGAACAACGATTTAAAAGGATAATCTCAGGCAATGATAATGTGCAGTGAACATAATAAAACAGGGCATGTGATCAAGTGATGGTGGCAGGAGGCTCAGAAAGGGCTTCTGGGAGGAAGTAACATTGAAGCCAAAAGATGAGAAGGAGCCAGCCATGCTAAGGTCCGAGGAAAAACATCCTGGCAGGGGGAACAGCAACTGCAAAGGGCCTGAGACACTGAAGGGGCAGCAAGCCAGCATGTCTGGAGGTGGTGAGCATGAGGAAGAGTGGCAGGAGAAAGGCAGAGGGGCTAGGTCACTCTGTAGATGGGATTTGGGTAAGGTTTTGCCCTGAGTTATGGCAGAGCCAGGCCTAGAACCCAGTCTCCCAACTCTGAGCTCAGGTTCTCACTCACTTTTCCCCAGGAGCTCCTCCCGCTGTTCCATCTTTACCTTTTTCAGTGGCCCAAAAAAGATCCTATCTTGTCTGTTTCTGAGGGGCTGGGAGGGCAATGACGCTGAACTGTGGCTGCAGCATTTGGGGGACTTTCACGTGGATGGAGGCGTGGCCACTGGGTGGGGGCCGGGGACGTCTTCCTGCATGCTGAGCTCACACCTGCCTTGTGCCTGCATGCCTGCCATTCAAGCTCCAAGTCCCTTCCTCAGCACCATCCATTCCTCTCCCTTCACCATTCTTAGAACCTAATGGGTTGAGGTTAAAAGTTCAACTTTGAAAGAGAAAGTTCACCTGGAGGAAGATGGTGGATCTTTGGGAAGCGTTGCTTTCTCTCTCTTCTGAAACCACTGACCAACTGCTATCTCCTTTTCTCCTCTCTCTTTCTTCCCTCTCTCTTTCCTCCCTCTGTCTGTCCTCTCCCGGTGAATCTGGCAGCTGGAGAAAGTAATATCTACCGGAAACCCCCGATCTACAAACGGCATGGTATGGTCAGGGGCAGGGAGGGCCAGCCAGGCAAGGGGAGGGGGCAGTTGACCACCTGTGCAGATGGCTGTACATGGGCCACCAAGAGGGACACATGCAAGGCTGCATCTCTGTCCTGCTTGTTGGCCGCTCCCGATCACTCAAGGTGAATTGGGGAGGAGTTTGGTGTCATTTAAAAACAGCAAGAAAGACTTCATGTCCCCTAAATTTCTTCCCACCTCCCTCCCAACCTCCTTCCCTGCTGCCTGGTGTCCTGAATTCCGTGGTCAGAGCAACCTTGTCATATTCACATACCTCTGGGAGAGTCGCACTCCAAGGCACTGATACGCACACTCTGAGGTCATTAGAATCACATGGGATGCATCCAGATTCCTGGGCCCCACCCCAGGCTTAAACTGAATCACAATTATTTATTTGTAACAGTTTCTCCAGGTGATTCCAAGGCCTAGTCCTGCTTGGAAACTACTGCTTTAAGCTATTCTGTCACAGTGTCCTAAGAGCAAATGGAGGCTTGAGGGGAAGGATCAGGGCCCCAATGCAGGTACCTTCATTCATTTATTCATTTAGTGTTTCTTAAAGAATAGTCTGTGGACACTCTGCAGCTCAGAGCCTTATTAAAGAAGCAGATGTCCCAGCCACTCCCCTGCCCCAGACTTCCCCAGTCAGAAACACTGAGTGTGGCCTGGGGATCTTCACCCTAACCAGCTTCACTCATGATTCCTACCTGCACTCCACATGAGAATCACCAAGTCATTCATCACTGGACCGCCTGTTCCTTGCAAAAGCACTTATTGAGCTTCAGTTGGCTAAATGCATCCCTTCCACTGAGGATGTGGCAACCCAGCTGTCACCCTGCACCACCCTCACATCAGCTAACAGAGGGGAGCACAGAACTGGATGAGCATGGAGATGGGAGGAAACAGCCTGTACCAGGATCTGTACTCACTGAGCTGGTGGAGGGGACAGTACAGGTATAAACAGTAGCTCTGGGTGCTTGATACCTTAGTCAATTTAGACAAACGTCCTCAATTTTGAAGGGGGCTGGGCTGGAGTCCAGGTGAGTCTGTGAGCACATGTGTGTCTGCGTATGGCTGTGGAGATCATACCATGTGTCCTGAGCGGCCGCAGAAAGGTACTAACCATGAACACGGTAGTTGGTCCAGAAAAGGCACTGAGTCCCAAATGCTTCAAGGACTGCATGGGAATTTCCAGGTCGCCTCTTGGGGCAGCGCCAAAGCAGGCCCAGAGGAGTTCAGGGTGGAGGTGGGTCGCGCGGACAAGAAGGCACATGAAAAGGCTGAACGACGCTGGCTGGGGTGGGAGGACTGCCCAGGACCCAGGCCAAAGAGGGTTTGCAAGCTTTGGAAACAAGCGCTCTAGGGGAGAGTGCACAGGCTGGGGCTGTCTGAGGGCCAGTCCCAGGACCCTCTGCTGCTCTGGCTGCACAGAGCATAGCACTTGCCCCCATAACCTCTCTCCTGAGAAGTGATCAGGGCCTGCTCATTTCCCAGCCCTCTCTGCCCTAGTCGGCCTCCCACCAGTCTTTGGGAAGTCACTGCCCCGGAAGGCTTGTGCCGGCGCTGGGTTTGATGGTCGGTGCTGTGGACTGCAGGTGGAAGCTTGGCGCCTGCTGGCACCTGAGCCAGCAGGACAGTCTGATACTCACAGATGAGGAGAGTGGGGTGGAGAGGGGCAGGATCTGCCCAGTGTTACGACCAAGTTGTAAGTGGCAAAGCTGGGACCAGAACCCAGTGTTGCTGACTCCCCATCCAGTGCTCCTTCCTTCAGGCCATACAGTCTCCCCAAGCAGGATTTGGCATTTCAGTCTAAGAAGGTTGACCTGACTCAATGTGTGGAATAGTTCTGCATGGTGATTCCCACTCTAGATGTGGCTCAAATCCACAACAAGGCAGGTTCCTAGAGGATGAGAAAGGTAAGGGCAAGGGCTTACCTCGGACCTGTGTAATCTTACTTGGAGGAGTTATGGCTTTAGCGTTCATTTGGGAGCAGACCAGGGAGCCCTAGAATGTGGTAGAAAGTCTTGAGCTGGGGTCTTGTCCAGTTCTGGTCTAACTTGCTGGGTGGTCTTGAGCTAGCCCTTCCCTTCTCTAGTTTCAGATTCCCAACTATAAAATGAGGGGCTTGGCCTGTTTTTCCAGCATCAGTTCTCCATGGTCCAGACCCATGGCCTCACTCCCCTGGGCTGGAAGCTGGCTGAGGCAGGGGAATGAGAGCACAGGACACTCTGCTCTCTGAAGCTCTCTCCTTGGGTCCTTTACAGGTGATCTGTCAACAGCAACCAAGAGCAAAACAAGTGAAGACATCAGCCAGGCCTCCAAGTACAGTCCAGCCTACTCACCAGACCCCTACTATGCCACAGAGTCTGAGTACTGGACCTACCATGGGTCCCCCAAAGGTAATATACCCCACAGGGGGCCCAGACCCTATCACCTGTGCTAGGGATACACAGGGCCAGGACAGTCATCTACTTCTTCACATTATCTTTCATTTATTTA
The DNA here is from genome assembly GCA_032199065.1 of Smutsia gigantea. Lineage (NCBI taxonomy): Eukaryota > Metazoa > Chordata > Mammalia > Pholidota > Manidae > Smutsia > Smutsia gigantea. The sequence goes on along the minus strand of JAVSCE010013527.1, from coordinate 54,105 downwards.
TTTAGCAAACATGTACTGAGGGTCGGCCACAGGCCTTAGGGAGACACTGGGAAGCCAAACAGACCAGGCCCAGGCCATGCCCTTGTGGGGAGACATAGGTCCCAGCTGGAAAGGGAGGTGATATACAGGAGTAGAAGAGCTAATGGCAAGAGCATGCTGTCCAGCCTGGAAGATGACAGATCTCTCAGACACAGAGACTCAACTGCTGTAAGATGGATGAGGAGGAGGTAAGCCAGCAAAGTGTAGAAAGGCATCTGCAAAGACCCAAGATGGGAGGGCAGGTTCCACTGTGGGGAAAAGAAAGGCTGTCAGCTTAACCTTGAACTCAGAGAGGGAAGGAAGGAGGGGATGAGCAGCCAGATCCCACAGGGCCTTGTGGAGTGAGGTTGGGATTTTAGTCTTTATCCTGAACAGTAGGATATGGTGACATGATCAGGTTTGTGTTTTTAAGTGAACACTTTGGCTGTAGTGTGGAAAATGGTTTGGAGGATGGAAAAGAGAAGATGCAGGGAAATAGAAGACACTTGTAGGACCCTTGGCAAGGGGTCCCACTGTTCCCCAAGGTGCCATGCCATCCCATCCAGTCAGACATCCCAAGCTGTTTCTTTTAAGGATGGGAGGAATTTTCATTGAGTTCCTCTTTCATTCAACACACACTTCTACTAACTGAATGTCCATTCTGAGCAAAGTTTCACAGGAGCTCAGAGGTAACCCCTCCCTTACTTACCCTCAAAAGTTCTCTATTTATGAAAGGTGATAAAACACAAGCACAAATATAACCCAAAGTGGACAAGGATCAGTGCCCATGAGAAAGGAATGTTTGGAGGTGGTGCAGGCAGGAGAGACCACCTCCACAAGCATGAGGGGAGAGGCAGGATCTTAGACGAGACCCATCCAACCACAAAAAAAAAGGAAAAAAGAAAAACCAACTCCAAATGGCTTAAGCCAAAACATGGGTTTTCTAGGTTATGTGACTGAACATTTTGAGGTACAGCTGGATCTAGAGGTGGACGAACATCCTCAGGACTTTCCTGTCTGCTGGAGTGGCTCCATCCCCAGGCTGGCTCTGCCCCAGCATGGCAGGAGCAGCTCCAGGAGGCCTAGGCTTATACCCTGCCTGTGGCAGAAAGAGGACTCCCCTCTCCCAGCAGCAGTAGGAAATGTCCAACACTGAGGCCTGTTGGCTCTGTTTGGGCAGCCAGCTTCACCTGCCCCTCATAGCCAAAGAAGTGGGAGGGATGCTGGGCCTCTCCGCACAGAGGGCCCACAGTGGGGGGCAGTTCACCCAGATGCACTGTGCAGGGCCACTTGGCTAGAAAGCTGTGGAGCCAAAAGGAAGCCCCTGCCTTTCAATGCTCTTCTGCCCCTTTATGCCCCCTCCCTGGGCAGGCTGAGTGGGGAGCACGCAAGGAGCTGATCCTACCCATCTTTTGCCAGTGCCCCGAGCCAGGAGGTTCTCATCTGGAGGAGAGGAAGATGATTTTGACCGCAGCATGCACAAGGTGAGCAGGCCACACACTAAAGGAGATGCTTATATACCCAGAAGAAATAAAACTGGTACTCAAATACATGTACATTCATATTAATAGCCAAAAAATTGGAAGCAGCCCAAATACCCATCAACTCAAAAATGTGGTATATCCATACAATAGAATATTATTCAGCCATAAAAGGAGTGACATACTGATATATGCCACAGTGTGGGTGAACCTTGAAAACATCATGCTAAGTGAAAGCAGTCAGACACAAAAGCCCACATATTGCAGGATTCCATTTTAATGAAATGTCCAGAATGTTAATCCATGGAGACTGAACCAGACTGGTGATCACCAGGGACTAGGAAAATAGGGAAGTGGGGAGTGGCTGCCTTCTGGATATAGAGCCTTCCTTTGGGGTGATGACAATGATTTGGAACTAAAGGTGGTAGTTGTACTCAATGCCATGGAATTGTTCACTTTAAAATAGTTGGGTTTATGTTATTTGATAATAAAAAATTTTAAGAAAACAAAAGATGGGTGCCAGCAACTCCAAAAAGAGTTCTGCAAAGGCTGGAGCCATCTGCCCACCGTGAAGCCCTGTGGCCAGGGTGGCATGATCCTGTTATTGGCCAGGCCTGCTTTTTGTGCCCACCAGAGCCCCACCCAGGCCACAGGAGTACTGGTGAAAGAGAGATGAAGTCCTACAGGAAAACATGGGGCTGTAGGAGGCAGGGACACTGGGAAGGCGAAAATGACAGAGGCTTGGCCTATCACAGAGTCTGCTGGCTGAGCCTTTCCCAAGCCTGTTCCATCATAGTGCTCTTTGCTCCCATTTAACTTCATCCCGCTCTGCCCAAACCTTCAGCTCCAGAGTGGAATTGGCCGGCTGATTCTGAAGGAGGAGATGAAAGCCCGGTCCAGCTCATATGCAGATCCCTGGACCCCACCCCGGAGCTCCACCAGCAGCCGGGAGGCCCTGCACACAGCTGGCTATGAGATGTCCCTCAATGGCTGTAAGCACTGCCCTGGAGGCTAACTGAGGCTTTTGTCCCCGCTCCATCAGTGAATCTGCACTACAGCCTCACCCGGGTCTAGAATGCAGACTTGGTGAGGGGCTGTATGCGGCACTAAATAAGACCATGCTCTGCCCTGAGCAGTTACTTCTACTTCTTTGGGGCATCTGAAGCTGTGACTGTCAATCAGGTTCGAGGTAAAGAAAAATACCTTTACGTAGCCTAATGGCTCAAAGATATAAGGAACTGCCTCTTTTGGCAGTGAGCCTCCCATCACTAGAGGTATGCAAGCAGAGGGTTGGTTCAAGCACTTAGACCTGTAAGTCTCTCACTGTAAACTCCTCCCTGTTCCTGGACATACACATGCTCTGTCTGCTTCCTCTCTTTCTTAACCATCCTATTTCAAGTCAATACTTGATGGATAATAAAACATAACACTATAATCCTGTGCACCAGGTATTCACAGATACATCATCACTCTTGGTCCTCATGAAGACTGGCAATGTAGGGGAATTATTATCATTTACTTTGTAGATGAGAGACCTGAACTCAAACCACTTGCCCAAGGTCAGAAAGCCAGTTAAGTGACAAAGCCAGGATCTGACCCCAGTTAAAGGGACTCCGAGGCCATAAGTTTTTCTACTGTACTGCATCTGGGCTCTAGATGAAACTGAAGAAGATGGTGGTGGGGGTGGTAGTGATGATAAAGCCAATTTTATTGAGTGTTTTGTATGTGTCAGACACTGTGCGAACACTTTATTGCATTATATCATATATTCTTCACAGTAACCCTATAAAGGAGACACTATCCCTCTCCATTTTACACATGAGAAAACTGAAGCATGATTAAATGACCCAAAAGAAGTTAGTTATCTACTAATGGCAGACCCAGGATAAACTGATGAGTCTGTTTCCCTGTTTGACCACTGAGGGGCACTGTTTCCAAGCCCTGGCTCTGGGCTCTGCATTCGACCAATGCTGTTCAAAATTCAACTCCATTCAAAGGCATCCATGCAGTAAATATCACACAGCCCCTGTTGTGCAGTGAATATCAAAGAGCAAGTGCTGGGCTAGGAACTGGGCAGGGGAGAGAGGATGGTGTGGAGGTTTAACAGCTGGAAAATGACCAGTGGGAAAAGAGACAGTGATGAGGTCTGTCCTCCCCACTAGCCAGCATGGCCTGTTATAGGAGCCATGTCTGTTTTTCCCCATGAACTGTCCACCTTGTCTGTCTGTCCCCATGAACACTGACTTTTTTCTCTTGCAGCCCCTCGGTCCCACTACCTGGCTGACAGCGGTATGTTCCACTTGCCCTACCTTCAGCCTCTGCTGTCCTGTGACGGTCAGAGCTAAGTCGGCTACAGGTTCCTGTAGCTGTGATGACCATACGACATGGATATCCCAGCACAGTCCTAATCTCAAACAGTCCACCCCATTGTTTGTCAGATAGTAGGACTCAGTTTTTGATTCAGGAACTAGGGTTGCCATGCCCCATAGCTCCCAGAGAACAAGAAAGAGCTCTCAGCTCTTCCATCCACATGGCAGCCTGCCTGTCTGGGTTCTGAGCTTGACTTCAATTCCAGGGCCTGTGTCCAGAGCCACCCTGTGGTCAGGACACAGAGGTTCACAGAGGAGGATAGATGTGTGTGGGTAAGGTCAGAGGACTGTGAGTGTGTGCATAAGACGGGCTTAGAATTTTTCCAGGGTGAGACATCCTTGAGCCAGTCGGTTGCATGTCTGGAGAACAGTGGAAGGAGCTGGTATCCTTCCACTGGGGATTGATATTGGCCATTTTCAGCCAGATGGCTTATGGGAGAAGGAACCCTGGCTTGGAGCTCCTGGTCATTTCTTTTTCTTTTTAGATCCACTCATCTCCAAATCTGCCTCCCTGCCTGCCTACAGAAGAAATGGGCTGCACAGGGTAAGAGAGGCTGTGCTGGGAACATTGTCCCCAAAATGTGAACAATTCCAGCATTAGTTCTTTTCTTTAAGTGATTACTTATGGGTGAAACCTGAACAAAGACCTCGGGGTTGGAAGTAGGTGAACTGAAGGAGCCCAAAGGCAGTGACTGTCTCTTCCCTGAGTGGAAGGGGCCCCCAGGGGAGGGCCTGGGAATGCCTATTGTGCCTGATGGCAATTACTCCATGCAGGACACTTTATAAGCAATAACTAAGCATTTTATATGCACTTAATTCCTTCACCCTTTTCTATCTGCAAGGTATTTTCTAGTAATAACCCTGTTTTGTAGATGAAGAAATGGAGGCACAGAGAGGTGTGACTTCCTCAAGCCCTCACACCCAGTAAGTGTAGAGCCAGGATCCGAGCCCAGGCCACCTGCCCCCAAGCCCACACCTGACTGCCGTGCTCCACTCACCTGGCATGGCTTGTAGCCTTCTAAGCTCTTTGAGGGCCTGCTTCAAGGAAGCTATGAGTTGGTTAAAGGACTGGAAGAGAAAGAACAGTATGTCTTGTTAGCACAGAGAGAAGCCATGCAACTGGACAAGTGGCAGGGGAAAGCAGAGTCATTCATACAGACAGTTATTTACAGAGCACCTGCTAAGTGCTGGGCACTGCTCTTGGGGATAGGGCTCCTGCAGTGAACAGAGTCACTGCTCCCATGGAGTTTGCATTCAAGCTGGGGAGACAACTAATGAGTAAATGTGTGCTGTGGATTCAAGTAGTGGCAGGTGCTAGGACGGCAAACAAAGCAATGGGGCAGAGACAGAAGGAGGTCAGAAAGCAGTGGATCTAAACAAAGGCCTGAATGAACAGAGGGACTCATAGTGCAAAGACCAGCAAGAGCCAACCAGATAGAGGGAAGTGCAGCGTCAAAGCCGCTGGGCAGGAGAATGGGGGGCTGGGATGGAATGAGCTTGGACACGAAGCCAGACGGATGTCACAGGGCCCTGCAGGCTGGGTAAAGACTTCAGAGGGTTTCCAGTAGGTGTGCTGTGTAATCCGACTGGGATTTTTAATGAGATCCCTCCAGCTGCTGAATGGAATAGAGACTGCAGAGGGGCAGAAGTGGAGACTGTAGACCTGTTAGGAGACTATTAGACTATTTCAGTGTCAAGCACACAAGAGGGATCAGAGCTTCACTGTCAAGCCATGGCTGGTGTTAACAAACCTGTGTGCTGAGGAGCACACAGATCTTGCTCTACATATGTTCAGAGTCAAAACATCTGTTCACGCAGCAGACATCTATTGAAAACCTTTTATATGTGCCAGGTACTACTCCCGGAGCTTGGAATACATCAGTGACCAAATGAGACAAAGACCCCTGCCCCTGGGAGCTTATATTTTTATAGGGAGAAACAGAAAGCAAGTAGTAAACAGTAAACAAGTCAAATTAAATAGAATAGACAAGGTAATAGTTGCTACAGAAAAAAAGGGAAAGATTGAGCAGGATGAAGGGGATTGGGAGTTTGGGGAGGGGACAACTTGCAATTTTAAATAGGCTTGCCAGGACAGATCTCACAGAAAAAGTGGCATTTGAGCAATGAAAGAAAGCATGAAAAGTAATTCAACAATAAATGAACATTTGTTGAAAGCCTCGTATGTGCCAGGCCCAGGCACTAGGCATATGGCAGTGAGAGAAATCCCCCAACTTGAAACTGATGCTTCTGAGAGAGTGCCATGTCCCACTAGCCCCAGCCCCTTTCCAGGAGCTGGGTGAGCACCACAGAGTGGCAGAGGTGTGCTTGCCTCAGGCCAGCCTCGCTGTCTCTCCTACAGACACCCAGCGCAGACCTCTTCCACTATGACAGCATGAACGCCGTCAACTGGGGCATGCGAGGTGAGTCGGGGCCTCTCCTGGGACTCATGTGGACTTCCAATGCATTGGTTAAAGCTGTGGGCTGAACTTTGACAAAAGATTGCTTCAGATTCTGGCCCCACTCTGGACTCTGTCCAAACCCCAAGTTCCCACTCCCTTTCCCTTCCCATTCCCTCCCTTTTCACCTCCTCCTCTCAGGCCACTGGCCTTGGGTTATCTCCAGGCCATCTGTCCCAGCTGGGTTCCCAGAGCTACGGCAGACTGCTGTTGTCCTGCTGCTGCTGAGCTAGAGCCACCTGCTAGCCCTGGGGGGAGGGAAACACTGAGAGCCAAATGCACATTGTTCCCAGCAAAAATTCCACCGGCTTTTTGCTCTCTGCCAGTGATGCTCTCCTGCCTGCCTCCACCAGCTCCCACGAGCAGGCTCAGGCAGGAGGAAGGGCCCACATCAAAACCCTGGAGGGAGCCCCCCAGAACAGGGAGAATCTCTCCCATGTGCTTCACAATCTCAGATTCTTCTTATTTCTATTCTAAATATCTCAAGAATCACTTTCCCCCTAGATCCATGTCTCTGGATCAGCCCAACTCTTATCTCCAGCCATCCATTGTGCTCATACCAGCCTTGACTTGGGATGAATTTAGCAAGGACAGAGTCTCTAAGGCAGAGGCCAGCGTAGTGATGCAAAGCAAAGACCAATGGGTTTTCATTGTGTGTTTGTCTCTTTTTTTCTCTACAGAGTACAAGGTAAAGGAGATACACCCTGGGGATCTCTGGGACCCTGGGAGCTGCAAGGGACCGGCAGGAAGATGACAGCACTATCCATTCAGGGAGGGGAACACCAATAAGTAGCTCCAACGGTCTTCTTAAGACCAGCATTTCCACTCCCTCCTTGGCCCATTTTCTCTGCATCCTGCCCTACGTCTCTTACCCACTGAAATCAAGACAGTTGCCTGTGGACCTCAGAGACTTTCTGGAGGCTTGCCAGCCCCAGATATTAGATATTTACATTGAGGAGGCCTTGTGCCACATTTACCAAATGTTACCAAGCTTATCCCTAGCAGTATTAGGGGACGCTGAGGTTTGTATTTTGGGAGAAGGTGCCTTGAGGCTGCCAGACAAACCCAAGTTGGGCAGACCCAGCCTTCCCTCCAGATTTTAATCTCTGGCCCTCTCTAGGTAGATGGGGATGGGGGAGCCCAGACACAAAATATGGCTGAAGAGACAAGCCCACTACCCTAAATCAACCTGGAACTGCCCCATGCCCACGCTTCCTCCTTAGATCTACCCTTATGAACTGCTGCTGGTGACCACAAGAGGAAGAAGCCGTCTGCCCAAGGATGTGGACCGGACGCGGTTAGAGGCAAGTATGGAAAACCAGGCAGGAACCTCTGGGTTGGAAGGGATTCCAGAAGTTGCAGGCGTAACCCAGCTTGGGAGAAGCAGGCAGAATGAATGGCTTTAAGGTCACACAGCTTATTGAAAAGGCAGAGACTCCCACCTGGTCTCCTTAGCCCATGACTGCTCCAGCTGTTCCGTGTTGCCTCCTCACTTCAGTTAGCCTCTGGGGTGCGCAGCTGCAGTGTGTCCCTGCTGGGCGCTGATGCTTCTGCAGATGTAAGAGGAGAGCTAGATTTGGTCCCTGCCATCAAGGGGCCTGCAGTCTGGTGGATAAAAAGAAATGCAGCTCTGACTGTATGCAGAAAACCAGTGCCTGTGATGGGGAGGACAGGGGAGTCAGCACTGCATGGAAGGGGACTCAGGAATGAAGTCTTGAGTCAGGTCCCTAGGTTCCAACCCTGATCTTGCCCTCCCTAGGCAGGCAGCTTAGGGACAACCTCTCCAGACCTTAGTTTTCTCCTCTTGAAAGTGGGGTGATTGTCCTGCTTCCTGCAAACTGCCAAGTGAAGTAAATGAGGTGATGCACACAGAGCCCTTGGTGCAGAGTCTGGCAGCGTACTGAGTAGTAAGTATTCAGTACATATTCTGTTGCTCTTATTCAGAGAAGACCACTAGGGAGGCACTGGTGCCAGGAAGAGGAAGGATTTGGATGGTCTTTGAATGTGGGTGGGTTCAGATGGATGGAGAGAGGGAGGTGAGCCTCATGAGCAGGGGGAATGGCATAAACAAAGATGCAGAGACAGGCCTGAGTGTGGCATTGGCTGTCCAGCAGTCCATTCCACTTGACCTGGAGTTCCAATCCCTGTCCTCTCTGATCCAGGGGCACATTCTGCCCTTACCACCCCAGTGCCGCTCCCTGCCTCTCCCTCTCATAGAATGCCCTTTCCATCTCGCCATCCTCCTAACCCCTCAGGCCCCAATCTAGTGATGCCTGTGTCCTGACGTACCCCAAACCTTCCCCAGGTTGCGTTGCTCACTGTCTCCTCCAGCCTTCCCAGCCCTGCATCCAGAGCACAGACCAATCATCTCTCCCTCCCCTTTGGATCAGGTCATCAAGCTGTGCATTTCTTCTGCCTGTCATCTACCACAGGGCCTGGACTAGGGCAGGTGTCAGGAAATGTTTTCGTAATTGAATGCAGTATTCTGAGAAAGAAGACTCAGTACTCCTTGTGATGAGCCCATCAACTACTCCTGACCTGACTGCTGAAGAGTCTGCCCAGAGCAGAGTCTGGGGGCAGAAGGAGGGGATGCAGATGGGCTGGGAAGCTCTGTCAGTCCCAGCTCTGGCATGCTGGAAAGCGATGATTCTCCCTACATTTATAACAAGGGCCTCCTTTGCTGTCTAGAAGCAAGTGTCTGCTGGTGCTGAATGGGACAGCTCCTACAGCAGCAGTTCCATGTAGCCAGCATTTGGGATGGAAATGTTAGGGAACCTAGTTCATTGTGGAGGACCAATTGCTCTTCTACATTGTCCGGAACACCCAGAAGCTAAGACCAGGGAAGCTCAACCTTCCCTAAGCATTAGAATCACCCAGGGAGTTTCTTAAAAATACCAATACAGGGCCCCACCCTAGCCCAATAAAATTGCAACCTGGAGAGGAGTTTGGGCATCAGTATTTTTCAGATGCTTCCAAGGACATTTAATATGTAGTCTGAACTGAGGCCATAAGGCTAGAGATACTTCCCTACCTCCCTGCACCAGTTTAAGGAGGGACTGAAGAAGGAAAGCCCTGACCCTGTCCTCAAGGAGCTCAGAGTATAGATATTCATTCATCCAATAAGTACTGAAAGCCTATTATATTCCAGGTACTGTTCTAGGTGCTTGCAGTATATCAGTGAACTAAATAGGGACCCCTGCCCTCTTGGAGCTGGCGTTCTTATGTAAGGAGATAAACACAAAATGACACAAGTAATAAATAAATGACCTAACACACTGAAAGGTAACAGGGCTAAAGGAAGTAGTAGACTAGAGCAGCCGTAGAGATGTTTGGAGTTAGAGGAGGGGTAAGCTTCAGTTTTAGTAGGGTGGTCAGCATAGACCTCACTGAAAATGTGACACCAAAGACTTGAAGTAGGTGAGGGAGTTAGCCACGCCTAGATAAGGAGGAAGAGCATCCCAGGCAGGGAGCACAGCCACCGCAAGGTCCTCATGCAGGAGTGAGCATGGTGTGCCTGAGGACAGCAGGAGATGAAGTCAAAGGAAATGGGGACGAGATCGTGCTATGTGACAGACACATGGAGAGATCATTGCAACAGCAAGAGTGACCAGTTGAATGCTTCCTGCATAGCAGCCACTGTGCCGAGCACATGCCCTGTGTCATTTCATTCACACTCACAGTATCCGGGGATAGGTACTAGGATGCTCCCACTTTCTAGAGGAGGAAATGGAGGCTTAGTGCAGCAGTGTACCAAGGTCATACACCCATATTTGCCTGGCCCTAAAGCCTGTGCCCTTATCCTTTATGCTTTAAAGTCTGTGGTGAATGTCAAATGGACAGGCTGGCATTAGGCACTCACAGGGGAAAGGAAGCTCCAGCTGGCCCTTAATAGAGGGAGAGGAGAAAAGCCTGTCTCTTTCAATGTGTTCTACTGCAGACACATTTTATTTGAGCTGAGTGTACCATGCCTTTACATGGAGCCTCATGAAAAAGAGTTTTGTATGCAACAAAGAAACCAGCTAGAGAGTCAAGAGTAACTGTCTTCCTCCAATAACAAAAGAACAAATTAAGTGAAATTGTAGTTCCCCTCAGTCTTTGCTGTGGATGGAGCAGAGAGGACTCCTGCATATCCAAATTATTCTTCAGCACTCACTTGAGTGAAAGTAACGCAAATATGGACAAATCAATAACAGAAATGGGAGAACAGGGCACCCTCGAGGCTGGCAGGGACTAAGGCAACTAACAGCCAAATACAATGTGTGGATGCCATTTGAATCCTTATTCCAATAACCCAACTGTAAAAAGTCATTTCTGAGACAGGGGAATTTCACTTTTAATAGGTAGTAGGTAATTCTGAGGAATTATTGTCCATTTTTCTTACCATTGTTTATGCCCTTGTGGTTGTATTAGAAAGTAGCCAGATGTTTTGAGCTGCATATTACAGTATGCAGGAATGAATCGACGCAGTGTCTAGGGTTTGGTTTGAAATATGTCAGCAAAGGAAATAGGTGAAGCCAATGTGGCAAATTGATAATCATTGCATCTGGGTAATGGCCATGGGTGTGCATTGTGCTATTTTCTCTCTTTTGTGTATTTTTGAAATTTTACATAATAGATTTATTTATGAAATTTTAATGGATTGACCAAGGGGGTAGTGAGAGTATACTGTATTTGCAATCAGAAGGCCTGGACTTTGTTCCCAGTTCTGTTGCTTATGCACCCTCTTCCCTCCTCCTTATTCCTCCCTCCTTCCCTCTTGGTCAAGTAAGTCATTAGCATTCTGTGACTTTGGGTTTTCTCATCTTTCAATTGGATAAAAATAATTCCTGGTTTTCAGAGTAGTTGGAAGGATTAAGTAAGAAAAGTGATGGTAAACATATAGTTATGAACTACTGAACATAACATACATGCAGTGCAAGGAGTCACTGGTGTTATTAAACACTGTTAAGTATTGAAACATCAACTCAAAGTAACCAGCAGCCAGTGATGGCTATCTGGATATCAAAGTTACCTTTGTTTGAATTTTTGGAAATGTGACCAAAATACTAGTTCACAGTGAAATAGGTCAGAGCATTGGCTGATTATTGTGGGGCTGTATACATCATTCTCATCACATCTACATCAGTACTCAGTCAGCTAATGTAATTGATACTAACATGTCATCTCAGTGATTCCAGTAAGCTTTCAGGTAGAACATATGCCATATATTTCTCTCCTTAAACATAATTTTTATTTTATTTTGAAAATTTTCAAAAAATTTGCAACTCCATAAAAGTTGCAAAAATAGTAAAATAAATATCCATCTACTCTTCACCTAAATGCAGCACATTTTAAGTGCCATGTATTTCTAACTCTAAAAGCTTTTGACAATGTATCAATTTTCAAGGCTGCTTGAAAGGGACAGAGGGAGGGCAGAAGGGAGGACAGGCAGAAAGGACCTGAAAACCTGACATGGAACACAGAACAATGTTTTATTACATGGCCTGTTTGTTTTCATATAAGAAAGAGATGAAAGGACACTTCAGAAATACGAACAGTAATTTTTTTCTTTGACCTGAGGAATAGCCTTGCAGATCATTTGTAGAAATATTAAGAGGAAATACACCCCCAAATCTTGGCCATGCCTCCCTTTTTCTCCAAAAGTAGAGAGCAATAGCATTGACCCATCACACTCCTGGACACAGAACGCATGGCGAAGGGATGCTGAAAGGTGAGGTCAACCAGGATGCATCTACAGGCACTTAGATAAAGCAGAAGTCCCACCTGAGTCCTGGGTGGGGGGAGGCCTCTCCAGCCAGGCCAGCTACAAACACCTTTCCAGGGAACTTACATTCAACCATTCATCCATTCAACAAATAATCATCACACACCATCCGTGGTTCAGACACAGAGCACCCAAGGGGAATATACAGGGACCGCTCCCGTCTCCACCTGCCCCCGCCTACCCCTCATATCCTTAAGCTGTTTCCTCTGTCTCCTCCCACCTCCTTTCAGCGCCACCTGTCCCAGGAGGAGTTCTACCAAGTCTTCGGCATGACCATCTCCGAGTTTGACCGGCTGGCCCTCTGGAAGAGGAATGAACTGAAGAAGCAAGCCAGGCTGTTCTAGGCAGAGGCTTTATAAATATATATCCATTTATATAAAGATATATGTAAATCTCTATATGAAGCTTGGTATAATCCTCTCTGTGTAATGGGACACACTGCCCACCATGAGACTTGCTGTTCTGCATCGTCAGGCAAGCCCACATCATCAAGATGTTTTTATGCTCCTTTCTTTCTCTTTTCTAAGTGCTGTGGGGTTTGGGAAGGGATTTGAGGGGACTCCCATCCTTTTGCTGGGGATCCTTTTTATACAGAAACATCTGTCCTGAGTCCCCCAGGGTCCAACTCTCTTTGCTAAAGGAGGTGCCTGAGGAAGTTTCTCTCCCCTCTGCTTCTTGGCATTTCCCCCCAGTGTCTGGGGAAGATGCTGACCATGTAGTTTTCACATCTTACTGGCCCCAGAGGGGCCCCCCATGAGAGGATCACAGCGAGCACTGAGCATCTTTGAGAGCCCGTGAAGAATTTCCTCATAATCCCCAGTTAGGAGGTCAGTGCTTCTGATTGGTGACACCATCAGCAGTGTGGGCCTTGGGTCTGCACAGGCCTCCTCCTTCTGCCCTTGATACTAACATCTCCTTTAATCAAGCCTCATGGTGGGAAAAGAAAAGGCACTTCCCTTCCTCCACCACACCTCCAACTGGCCTCTTTGCCTGGCCCAGCCTGGAGGACCAGAGGGAAGGAGTGGGAGCTGGGAGCAGGAGACAGAGCAGGGCACCTGTTAGAGTTGGGGCTGCAGGATGTCTTGGGCCCCTCCCATTTCCCCTCACTGCTCCCAGCACCTCCTGACCCTTCCCTCTTTGAAGGAGAGGCCCGTTATTTCAGCCTGTACTCTTCAGCCTTACTACAATCTATGTGCCTGACTACTCAACACACCACAGGGCTAACATTCCTACCATAATTCCAACTGAACAACTAGACAGACAACCTCTAACAGCCCTCTAAACATAGACCACATCCCAAAGAAAGGTTCCTAGTCCGTGCCTGCTGGTCCCTGGGCTGGCAGGGCTAAACAACCAGACCCCTCACCCATCAATTCCCACTGCAAAGTTGGCCACATTTCATGGGGGAAACTTTAGGGAGAATGGCTGCTTATGAAATTCTAAAATAAAACATGGACCAGCACACTCATGATCATCCTGGATTTCCCCAAAGGCTACCTTTCCTGCCTCCTTGCCTTCTGGAACAAGGGTAAAAGCTTAACCTTCTCTCCACCCATCCTGCATCCCTCAACCCTGAGTTGGTGATGTTTGGTGGGGTCTGTTCCTTCTTGGAGATGCCTTGCATCAGACCATTTTGAGATCATGAAGGAAGGATGAAGTGGAGATGATCATTATGGCTCTCAAAAGGCTGCTGATGTGCATGGCAGATGTAGAACTGACTTCAGTTCAACAAACTCACTAAGTACTTGCTGATGCTGAGCACCTTCTGTATAGTGAGCACTGAGTGGGGATGGGTGATGGGAATACTGGGTGATCAACATGGGGCCTGGTCTGGGGGACAGGCCTACTAACAATGGGTATGGTAAGGCATGTATTCAAACATGGTGGAGGTAAAGAAGAAAGCAATAGGAGACAGCATGAGAAAGTATGACGTTATTGAAAGGCATAAATGCAGTTGGTACAGACCAAGGAAAGCTCTGAAAGAGACTGCATTTGAGCAAAGTTCAGGAAGGATCTTTGTAAACTGGGAGGAGACCATAACATGAAAAGGTGAGAGGATGAGGGGCTAGAAGGGAGGTCTAATATACTCTTATTTAAAGTGTCAACCTCTCTGCAACTTCTCTCTTTGGCCAATGTCTTTCAACTGTCCTGACCCTTTAGAAATGTCCCTGGCCAGATGCAATCATTGAAACTGCCTCATTATCACTGGTTGAGAACTTGACAAGATTGAAGGGCTTTGGTTATTGTTGTTGGATATTTTTTTTCCCATAAAAGCACATAATTTCAACCCAGACTCGTGTCCTTCTGTTGTTCCTAGTGTGAGTGGAAACGTGTTACATGGAAAGAGGCTGAACAATGCACATTTTTCAGAATAAGAGTCTGGAGAGCAGCTCCCTTGACCTCAGTTTCTCCTTCTGTAAAATAAGACAGTTTAATGAGGTAAGTTTTACAGATAGTTTTCTGTGGAACCTGGGGTCCTGCAAAATAGTAGAGACTGTTCCAACAATAAATAAGGTTCTGTGATCAAAAATTAATAATAATAGATTATTGGATTAAAGCTGGTGGAATAGGAAGGCAAGACAGAAACCTCCTCTTAAAAACACATGAAAGAGTAAAATACAGCAAATGCAACTAGATCTGAAAATGACCTGAAGGCTGCAGAACAAACGCCCTACACCTGAGGAAGAAGAGAGGACCACACAGTAAAGGGTGAGGTAGCAAAGCCAAGATTGAAAGGAACCCAAGCTTTGCCACCACACCAGCCTACAGACAGGAGAAAGAAGAGAATGGGAAGGGGATAGGATCCCAGGAGCACTGCACACCTGGACCTGGAGGTCTGCTCTGGGAGCATGACTCCACATTACATTGGGTTCTGGTGATTATTGGGGCTGGACACCAGGGGCAGACAGAACATTGTGGGAGGCTGAGACTCCAGCCAGTGTGGAGGGCAGGCATGCTCCACCAGTCCTGAGTCCCAAAGCAGAGGTGACAGTTTGAAAGACCTGCCGGCAGTGGGACAGGTGCCAGAGGGGATGAGGGTTGGATGGAACACTCTCTTCAGAAGAAAGGGCAGGTGGAAGATACCTCCCTAGCCCTTCCTCAGCCCAACAAATCGAGGTCTCAGGAGCTCCAGCTTCTCCATCCCACTTGCTGGCAATGCAGCCCTGAGGCACCTCCTTGTGTGCGCTGCTGGGAACCAACTCACTTGGCTCAGCGGGAGCACCAGACTTAGCTGCCTGGCAGGTAGAGGGAGACTCTCCAAACCAGGGAGAGTCTTGCTTGGCTCCATTTCAGCCCAACCAGGGAGGTGCCTGGAGGAACCAGCCCCAAGAGTTCCTTCCTCCCTGTGGGTGTCCAAACCTGATGCTGTGTGTCTGGCTGGGGCACATTGATCCACCTACCTGTTAACCCTGCAGCCCTGCCATTGCCACAGGCCAGGCAGTGGGGCGGCCCCACCCACAGTGAGCTCAACAGAGATTTCTAAATTGATCACAAAGGCAGCAGCTCAAGCAAACTTCCCAACCAGACTTAGACCATTACAGAAGCCAGACAGAAAGGCACCCACCCATCGCATGCCAATCACTGGGGGACCCCACAAAATAGAACCAGGCACTAGAGATTAAAGAATCTTGAGCTTCTGGGCACTATAGCACACCTTCTTCATAAAGCTATTACTCTTTAGACCAGAAAGCACAGCAGAGACATATAATACAAAAGAAGAAATACAGAATCCCTGACAAAATGAGCAGGCAGAGAAATTTGATCCCAAAAATCTATAAGACAGAACCCCAGAAAGAGGTTCTAAATGAAACAGAGATCACCAATCTTGTTGATAAAGATTTCAAAATTAAAGTCATAAACATGCTCATCAATTTACAGAAAAGCATTCAAGATGTCAGGGAGGACTTCAACAATGAGATTTAAAAAAAAACTGAAAAAGAGCCACTCAGAGCTGCGAAATACAGTATCTGAAATTAAACATACAATGGAAGGACTTAAAAGTAGATTAGATCATGTAGAGGAGTTGGTAAATGAAATTGAAATTAGAGAACAGGAAAACAAAAGCTGAGAAACAGAGAGAAAAAAGGATCTCAAGGAATGAAAGAATGATAAGAGAGATTTGTGAGCAATCCAAATGAAACAATATCTGCATTATAGGGGTACCAGAAGAAGAAGAAGAGAGAAAAAGGGATAGAGAGTGTCATTGAGGAGGTAATTGCTGAAAACTTCCCCAATTGGGGGAAGGAGATAGTCTCTCAAGCAATGGAGGTACACAGATCTACCAACACAAGGGACCCAAGGAAGACAACATCAAGACATATGATAATTAAAATGGGAAAGATCAAGAATAAAGACAGACTTTTAAAAGCAGCTGGAGAGAAAAAAGATCACATACAGAGGAAAACCCATCAGGCTATCAACAGAAACCTTACAGGCCAGAAGGGAGTGGCATGATATATTTAATGCAATGAAGCAGAAGGGCCTCGAACCGAGAATACTCTACACAGCAAGGTTATCAACTAAATTTGAAGGAGGGATTAAACAATTTTCAGATAAGCAAAAGCTGAGAGAATTTACCTCCCACAAACTACCTCTACAGTACATTTTGGAGGGACTTCTATAGATAGAAGTATTCCTAAGGATGAATAGACAAGGGAGAGACAGAATAAAGAATATGATACCTAACATATAAAGAATGCAGGAGGAAGAAAAAGGAGGAAAAAAAAAGAATCTTTAGGTTGTGTTGGAATAGCATATGAAGTGAGTTAAATTAGACTGTTAGTAAGGGAGTTATACTTGAACCTTTGGTAACCACGAATCTAAAGCCTGCAATGGCAATAAGTACATACCTATTGCTAATCACCCTAAATGTAAATGGTCTGAATGCACCAATCAAAAGACATAGAGTCACTGAATGGATAAAAAAACAAGACCCACCTATATGCTGCCTACAAGAGACTCACTTCAAACCCCAAAACATACGCAGACTGAAAGTAAAGGGATGGAAAAAGATATTTCATGCAACTAATAGGGAGAAAAAAGCAGGAGTTGCAGTACTTGTATCAGACAAATTAGACTTCAAAACAAAGAAAGTAATAAGAGATAAAGAAAGACATTACATAATGATAAAGGGGTCAGTCCAACAAGAGGATATAACTATTATAAATATCTGTGCACCCAACACAGGATCACCTACATATGTGAAAAAAATTCTAACAGAATTAAAGGGGGAAATAGAATGCAAGGCATCCAGTTTAGAAGACTTCAACACACCACTCAATCCAAGGGATACATCAACCAGACAGAAAATAAAGAGACAGAGGCACTGAACAACGTATTAGAACAGATGGACCTAACAGATACCTACAGAACACTTCATCCAAAAGCAACAGGATACACATTCTTCTCAAGTGCACAGGGAACATATTCAAGAATAGATCATATACTAGGCCATAAAAAGAGCCTCAGTAAATTTAAAAAGATCGAAATTGTACCAACCATCTTCTCAGATCACAAATGTATGAAACTAGAAATAAATTACACAAAGAAAATGAAAAAGCCCACAAACACATGGAAGCTTAATAACATGCTCCTAAATAATCAATGGATGAATGACCAAATAAAAACAGAGATCAAGCAGTATATGGAGACAAATGACAACAGTAATTCAACACCGTAAAATTTGGGGGATGCAGCGAAGGCCATGCTAAGAGGGAAATATATTGCAATACAGGCCTACCTCAGGAAAGAAGAACAATCCCTTTCTTCTTTGAACAGTCTAAACTCACAATTACTGAAATTAGAAAAGGAAGAAGAAATGAGGCCCAAAGCCAGTAGAAAGAAGGACATAATAAAGATTAGAGCAGAAATCAATAAAGTCGAGAAGAATAAAACAACAGAAAGAATCAATGAAAGCAGGAGCTGGTTATTCAAGAAAATAAACAAAATAGATAAACCCCTAGCCAGACTTATCAAGAAAAAAGGAGAGTCTACACACATAAACAGAATCAGAAATGAGAAAGGAAAAATCACTACAGAGAGCACAGAAATACAAAGAATTATGAGAGAATAGTATGAAAGATTATATGCTAACAAACAGGATAACCTGGAAGAAATGGACAACTTTCTAGAAAAATACAACCATCCAAGGCTGATCCAGGAAGAAATAGAAAATCTGAACAGACCAATTACCAGCAAAGAAAATGAATTGGTAATCAAAAAACTACCTAAGAACAAAACCCCTGGATCAGACGGTTTTGCAGCTGAATTTTATCAAACATTTAGTGAAGACCTAATACCCATCCTCTTTAAGGTTTTCCAAAGAGTAGAAGAAAAGGGAATACTTCCAAACTCATTCTATGAGGCCAGCACCACACTGACACCAAAACCAGGCAAAGACACCACAAAAAAAGAAAATTACAGACCAATATCCCTGATGAACATCGATGCAAAAATACTCAACAAAATATTAGTAAACCGATTTCAAAAATACATCAAAAAGATCATCCATCATGATCAAGTGGGATTCATCCCAGGGATGCAAGGATGGTACAACATTAGAAAATCCATCAGCATCATCCACCACATCAACAAAAAGAAGGACAAAAACCACGTGATTATCTCCATAGATGCTGAAAAATCATTCGACAAAATTCAACATCCATTCATGATAAAAACTCTCAACAAAATGTGTATAGAGGGAAAGTACCTCAACATAATAAAAGCCATATATGACAAACCCACAGCCAGCATTATACTTAACAGCAAGAAGCTGACAGGTTTTCCTTTAAGATCGGGAACAAGACAGGGATGCCCACTCTCTCTACTTTTATTCAACATAGTTCTGGAGGTCCTAGCCACAGCAATCAGACAACACAGAGAAATAAAAGGCATCCAGATTGGTAAGGAAGAAGTCAAACTCTCCCTGTTTGCAGATGACATGATATTGTATATAAAAAACCCTAAAGAATCAACTCCCAAATACTAGATCTAATATCTGAATTCAGCAAAGTTTCAGAATACAAAAGTAATACACAGAAATGTGTTGCATTTCTATACACTAATGATGAACTAGCAGAAAGAGAAATCAGGAAAACAATTCCATTCACAATTGCATCAGAAAGAATAAAATACCTAGGAATAAACCTAACCAAGAAAGTGAAAGATGTATACTCTGAAAACGACAGGACACTCATGAGAGAAATTAAAGAAGATACCAATAAATGAAAACACATCCCATGCACATGGATAGGAAGAATTAGTATTGTCAAAATGGCCATCCTGCCCAAAGCATTCTACAGATTTAATGCAATCCCTATCAAAATACCAACAGCATTCTTCAATGAACTAGAGCAAATAGTTCTAAAATTCATATGGAACCACAAAAGACCCTAAATAGCCAAAGCAATCCTGAGAAGGAAGAATAAAGCAGGGGCAATTACGCTCCCTGACTTCAAGCTCTACTACAAAGTCACAGTAATCAAGACAACAGACCCATAGACCAATGGAACAGACTAGAGAGCCCAGGTATAAACCCAAGCATATATGGTCAATTAACATACAATAAAGGAGCCATGGATATACAATGGGGAAATGACAGCCTCTTCAACAGCTGTTGTTGGCAAAACTGGACAGCTACATGTAAGAGAATGAAACTGGATTGTTGTCTAACCCATACACAAAAGTAAACTCAAAATGGAGCAAAGACCTAAATGTAAGTCATGAAACCATAAAACTCTTAGAAAAAAAACAGGCAAAAATCTCTTGGACATAAACATGAGCAACTTCTTCATGAACATATCTCCCTGGACAAGGGAAACAAAAGCAAAAATGAACAAGTGGGACTATATCAAACTAAAAAGCTTCTGTACAGCAAAGGACGCCATCAGTAGACCACAAAGCATCCTACAGTATGGAAGAATATATTCATAAATGACATATCCAATAAGGGGTTGACATCCAAAATATATAAAGAGCTCACTCACCTCAACAAACAAAAAGCAAATAAGCCAATTAAAAAATGGGCAGAGGAGCTGACCAGACACTTCTCCAAAGAAGAAATTCAGATGGCCAACAGGCACGTAAAAAGATGCTCCACATTACTAATCATCAGAGAAATGCAAATTAAAACCACAATGAGATATCATCTCACACCAGTTAGGATGGCCGCCATCCAAAAGACAAACAACAACAAATGTTGGCAAGGAAGTGGAGAAAGGGGAACCCTCCTACACTGCTGGTGGGAATGTAAATTAGTTCAACCATTGTGGAAAGCAGTATGGAGTTTCCTCAAAAAACTCAAAATAGTGATACCATTTGATTTTCCAGGAATTCCACTCCTAGGAATTTACCCTAAGAATGCAGGAGCCCAGTTTGAAAAAGACATATGCACCCCTATGATTATAGCAGCACTATTTACAATAGCCAAGAAATGGAAGCAAACTAAGTGTCCATCAGTAGATGAATGGATAAAGAGGTGGTACATATAAACAATGTAATATTATTCAGCCATAAGAAGAAAACAAATCCTACCATTTGCAACAACATGGATGGAGCTAGAGGGTATTATGCTCAGTGGGGAAAGACAAGTATCAAATGATTTCACTCATCTGTGGAGTATAGTAACAAAGCAAAAACTGAAGGAACAAAACAGCAGCAGATTCACAGAACCCAAGAATGGACTAAAGGGAAAGGATTGGGGAGGATGGGTGGGAAGGGAGGGCTAAGGGGGAAAAAGGGGCATTACGATTAGCATGTATAATGTTGGTGGGGGGGGACACGGGTACGGCAGTATAACACAGAGAAGACAAGTAGTAATTCTATAGCATCTTACTACGCTGATGGACTGTGACTGTAATGGGGTATGTGATGGGGACTTGATAATGGGGGAGTCTATTAACCATAATGTTGTTCATGTAATTGTATATTAATGATAGCAAAAGTAAAAAGAAAAAAAAAGAAAACAGCAGAGAGAAAGAGAGAAAAGAGCATAAAAAATCTGCAACCTAAATCAGGATGGTCTCAGGGCTGGGGAGGAAAGCTGGGTTTTCCATTTGTCTAATAGCTGCTGGGTCTGATGCTGTCATTTGCATATCAGCTAACTTTTGCATTGAATGTCTGAGGTCCCTGAAGGGTCTGCACTGATAGTACAGGAGATGCAGCTCAACAAATATCCATGCTTTTTAAACAAGCTCCAAAAATGTTTAAAACTAAAACTGCTGCCACTAATATCTAGTTGTGTTTCCTCCTTTCTGTGTGGTTACATCTTAATGCTCTCCCGTATTAAGAGCCTTTCCTTAAGTCCCCTGAAAGGCTCTCTTTTGTTAATTCATTCTTCTCCTCTGGCATCAGGAATTTAGGGAAAGCCAGCAAGGCCAGCTTGCCATTTGATGATGCTGTGACCCAGATTGGGTCTGCTTCATTTGATAAACAGGAAGAGTCTTAGCTCGGCTGGTAGTACACCTTAGACTGCAGTGAACCCACCATTTGCTGATGAGGCATGTTTTTGCCTCTAGTAAAATGCAGGCATCAGCTGTCAATTCCTTCTGAGTTTAAAGAATGGGCTAAGATTCAGGAAATTTTTTTATACCCGTCAAAAATTATCACAAAGGTGTTATCTTTGTCTCTTACATACTCAGGAATATTTGTAAATATCTTCCCCCTCTATACTTGGCCATTTCTGTCCGTTTCTGATAACCATTGGGAAGGAAAAATATTGCCCATCAGCACTTAGTGTTGAAATATGACTCAGTAAATCATCCTCTGTTCAACGATTGATTTCCAAGTCTCCTCAATTCATTTTGATAGTATCACATCATATTTGCACAACTGCAGGGGTAACTAGGTGTTATTTATTAATCACTTATAATGTACCATGCTCAGGACTAAACATTTTACATTCATCAACTCACTTAAGCCTGATAAATATAATTTGATGTAGATACTATTATTATGTCACTTCATGGATAACCAAGAACAATATCTATTAAGTAGAAGACTTAAAACATAAATTTGTCTTACTCCCCACAGACTTATAACTATTGCAGAACTATTCTAGGAGTGCCTAAGACTACAGATTCTAGGTCATTTCAATCACTGTAATGATGGGGTTCAGGATATGCTACCCCAAACTATGGTAACTTGGCATGTTGAATATTTTAAGCTGAAGGAGTTTGGTAAAATCAAAGTAGCAGGAAGTTCACTCTGACCTTCTCCACATCCTTCTCCCCTGAAACAGATCATATACTCCTTATGTGAGAGGTCCCCTCCCTATACCCAGAGGAAAGGAGAATCCTTTTCTTTGAAGACAAAGGGACGCAAAGAAGAATCCTAATGAACAGGCCTTGATAAGTTCCCCCTATTTACTACACTATCTCATACTCCTTAACCTGTCATATTTCTCCACAACTGTCCACTCCTTATCAAACCCAGCACAAAAATTCTCAGAGCCAACTGGTTCTCCGGGTCTTCTCTTCCTTGTGAAGTCTCCCATATCACATAAAACTTATAAATAAGTGGGTGTACTTTTCTCTAGTTAATCTGTCTTTGTCAGTTTAGTTTTCAGACCCAGCAACCCTAAGAGGGTCAAGAACAACTCCCCCACCCCCTGCAGTGGTCCCAGTTGATCCTAAGCACAGCACTCTACAGTGGGCACCATTCTATCACTCAGATGAAGAAATTGAAGCTCCATGCATTTACATGACCAGCATAAGGTAGGGCTGCCAGACTTGGGGTGAAAACAGAGGATATAGTTTAGATGATAGCAAAAAATATTTTAATATAGGTATGTCCAAAAAATTATTCATTCTCTGAAATTCAAATTTAACTTGTGTTTGTATGGCAACTTTAGACCAAAGTCCCAGTTCTGGTGTAACACAGGCTTCTTCTCTGAGCCCAGGGCTCTTCCACCACCCCAGGGGAAGGGCCTACACTCCCCACTCAGAGCTGAAAATGGACAGGTATAGAAACTGCCTCGGTCAGACCCTCAGATAGCCGTGAAGCTAATACTTGTCACTACAGCTACATCAGCCTTGTAGTTGGAATCTAATCCATACACCGTGGGGTCAAACATTATAACATTTTTAATAAGTCAACTTAGTTTTTGGTTTAAATCCTCCTTCTCCTGGGCTAGTGGAAACACGACTTCCTGACCCTCTCCCTGGATGTGCCACCATGAACACAGAACCACAATAGAAAATGTATATCTGTCTGGGCCTCATTCCTGACACTGAGCTCCTAAAGCCCTGGGAATTTCTTGGATAACAGCAGCATCTTTTAGTCTAAGTAGGTGGTTCTGGGTGGGCTCTGCTTGGGTGGCTGACAGGCAGAAAGCCCAAGCCATGACTAGGAGCTTGGAATTTTCAGCCTCACCCCTCTGTTCTCCAGAGAAAGGGGAGGGGATAAAAACGGAGTTAATAATAGATCATACCTGTGTCTCAAAATTTGGAGTTTGGAGAGCTTCCAGGTTGGTGAACACATCCATGTGGTGTACTGGGAGGGTGATGCATCCCAACCCCACAGGGAAGAATGAAGCCTTCTGCTGGCCCAAGGGTGATCCCTCACAGCAACAAAGAAACTGTTAGAAACCATTTCTCACATGGGGTAGACTCTGTAACCTCCATTGATCAAGGCACCAGCTTCACTGGGCAAATCGTACAAGTCTTAATGAAATGTAATGGATGTATGCCAGTTTGCTAATGCATTCATCTACTGAAGCACATCCTGATTTCCTTAAGTTTTTAGCCATTATGAATAGAGGTTCTGGGTAAAATTGCATGGTTGATTTTTTTAGGACATAGTTTTTCAAAGCAGTTGTCTAAATACCAGCGATAAAAATTCTTTGATCCTAAGGTGAAACTTTTCAATGGTAAAATAGTTTTTAATGTTTCATTTTTGTTTTATGGATTTTTGTATATCTTGAGTACAATTCCTTTATGAAATATGTATTTGCCAATATTTTCTCCCAGTGTGTATTTTGTGTTTGGGTTCTCTGAACAAGGTCTTTTATAGTAGAAATCTTAATTCTATAAAGCCCACGTGATTTATTATTTTTCTTTTGTGTATAGGCTTTTGGTGTTGGGTATTAAAAGTCAGCAAGATTGTGTAGATTTTCTTGCTTTTACCTAGAATTTTTATAATTTTGCACCTAAAATTTGTCTATGGAGAGTGTTGAGTGAATTTTTGTGTAAGTTTTAAAGCTTGTGTGTACCTTCATTGCATTCTGTATGGTCTCCCAACTAATTCTAGAAATTGTAGAAGACATGGAAAATTCCTGCAAATTGGGGTTTGAATTTCCAAAATTTTGTGATTCACCAGTTGAGCCACGAGGGGGCTCCACCTTCCCTGAGCTGTGAGCGCTCGTCCGGCATCGCCCACCTTGGTCCGCGGGCGGCACCTGTGCCCTCTTTGTGGATCCGCGAGGCACATGCGCAGTCAGGGCCCGGTCCTTTCCTTCTGGTGCTGACGGGAGCCGAGATTCCTCAGGCTCCAGTGCGGCTCCGTCCGGGACACCGCCGGCCGCGTCCGCGGTGACAGGTCGGTTTCCTGAGGAGCCGCGGGACGGAAAGGTGAGGAGAGGCTCTCCGTGCGCCGCTTGCCGAGCGCACCTCTCCAGGGGCCGGGGGAGGAAGGCCTTCCTGGAAAGGGTCCCCGGGGTTGGGGCCGCCTGGGAGGTCCCCGGGTCTCAGCGCGGCGCTGATCCAGCCCTGCTCCCCGAGGGCGGCCCCCACCCGCGGCCTGGGCCCGGGGGCCTCGTGAGCCGCCTCCTCGGGCAGAGCCGGTTTGGGGAGACGGAGGGGGCCCCGTGTCCTGTTCCCAAACCCGCGTCTGCTCTGGCGCCACGCGGGGTCTCAGTTGCTGCAGCTCCGCAGTATAATGGGATGAAAGGGCAACATGCCCCTGTTCCGCTTTCCCAGGACGCCTGTGGGGATGGGGTCCCGTGCGGTTCCATTCAGCCTGTAGGGTGATTGCTTTGCCTCTGTGAGAAGTGCGATGGAATTTTGGTGGGGGTCGCAGGGAATCTGCACGTTGCTGTGGGCGGTGGGGACTTGATTTACCTCTTCCCGTCCACGTCCGCAGGGTCCACAGTTTTCAGAGCTCAGGCCTCCCGCCTCCTCGGTTAAGTTTGTTCTTAGGTACGTGTAACTTCCGGGGAAAATTCCGGGGCAAAATACCTTTGAACCGAAATCGGTCAAAGGGAGAAATAAAGTGGGAGAAACTCGTTTATTACTTACTAGCAGTCATCCACTTCTGCTTGCCCGTGTCTCTCACAACCGGGCTGCAGAAGAAGGGGCCCCACCGAACTTCTCCAGACCAGATATGCCCTCGCTTGCCCTTGTACTTACCTGTTGATAGAGAGATGGACTACTTCTCTCTACCCCTTGGAAGCACCTACTGATGTAGAGATGCACTAAGGCCATGGGAGATATTCTGGAAATACTGCAGTTTTACCCATAGCACGTTGTTCTTTATGATGCACTTGTAAAGGGCATTGTTTTCTTAATCTCCCTGATGGTTGGTTATTAGTGAATACCAGCAACCGACTTTAGTATGTTGGTTTGGTATCTTACAAGTTTACTGAATTCAGTTTTAGTTCTAACAGGTTTTTGGTGGAGTAGGGTGGGAAATTGGAATTCTGAAATCCCACTGTTTGTACTCCGGGTTGTCCCAATGCCCAAGGCCCAGTGGCTACAGAGGGTCCTCCCTCATGTCTTCCAATGAGCCCTGGACCCCTGCAAGGTGAGTAGCGCCCCCTTCGTGTGAACTGGATGGGGAGGGCTTGGCCTCTCTTGATAGGGTGTTAGGTCTGCTCTGCTTTTCTTATGGTTGTTTTGCAAAGTAATTTACTTTCCAGCAATTTCAAACATACAGAAATCTTGCAGTGTTAGTACAGATTCTCTTTATACTCAATTTTCTAGCATCTCACTTTACCACAGTTGCCACTTCACACAAAATGTGGAGTGACTACCCCAAATAGGGACACGCTTCCAGGGAACACCACCTGACTGCAAATGAAGGAAGTATTAGGGTCTCCACATGATAATCCAATGCACAGAACCACCGCAGCTGTCACCACCTGCCTCAGCTGTGTGCACATGTCTTTCTGTCCTGATGCAGTTTCCTTTTTCTGGAACTGTTCCTGAGACTACCTCAGTTAGGCTCTCCGGGAGCTTGCATAAGTGGGATCACATAATATTTGTCCTTTTTTGAGGGGTGCATTTCACTGAGCATAATGGCTTTAGGGTCCATCTGTATAGCAGATTCTAGGACTCCTTGTTTACTCCACTGTGTAGAGACCACATGTTTTTCATCTGTCTGTGGACACCCAGGTCGTCTCCACCTTTTGGCTGTTGTGAATCATGCAGCTGTAAACATAGGTGTGCAATATCTAAGTACCTGCTTTCATGTCATTTGGGGAAATGCCAGGAAATGGAATTGCTAATTATATGTTAATTCTATGCTCGAGTTTCTGGGGATGCCCTCCACACACACTGTTTTCAAAGCAGCTTTGGACCATTTTTGTTTATTTCTGTATTTGGCAGAATACTGCAGTTTATGACTCATCTCTGTTTTGTTCATCCGTTCATCCCTTGATGGGCATTTGAGTTGGTTCTACCTTTTTGCTGTGGTGAGCAGTGCTGCCAAGAACTCATGGGCCATTTTCTGTTCAAACAGTGTTTTTATTTCTTTGGGGTATTTATCTAGGAGTGGGTGTTTAATCACAATTAGTTAATTGTATTATATGTTACGAGGAAATGCCAAGCTGTTGTATACAAGATGCATGTTTTAGGGTCTCCAATTCCTCTGCATCCTTGGTAACATGTGATTTTGTATTTTCCTGAGTAATGGCCATTGCCCTGTGCTTGCGGGGGGTGGGAGTGGGGTCACTGTGGTCTAATTTGCATTTCCATAGCGACTAATGCTGTGTGCAACCTGTTAATGTGCTTGTTGAACATTTGTATGTCTTGGAATCTTTCATCCACTTTAAACATTTGACTGTTGTCTTGTTGCCTTGTACAAGTTTGTGATGTTTTCTGGGTAACAGGCTCTTGTCAGATGTACAATGTGGAGATATTTTCTTCCATTCTGTGGCTGTTTTTCACTTTCTGGTTGGTGACTTTTGATGCAGAAAAGTTTTTAATTTGGAGGAGCTCTAATTTATGCTTTCTTCTGTTGCTTGTCCTCTGGTGTGAGATATGAGAAACCATGGCTAAATCCAAGGTCATGAATGTTTATCCTCATGTTTTCTTCTAGAGTCTGTTATTTTACCTATTATGTAAGCCCTTTGTCTTTTCTGAGTTAATTTTTGTAGTTGTTATGAGTTAAGGGTTCAGTTTCATTCCTCTGCACATGGACAGCCATTTGCCCAGCACTGTTTGCTGAGAAGACCATTCTTTCCATAATTTAATGTTGTCCACCCTTGTTAGAAAGCAATTGACTGTAGATGGTTGGGGTCACTTCTGGGCTTTTCACTCAGTTCTGTTGATCTGTGCATACAGTTGACCCTTGAACAACATGGGGGTTTGTGTAGCTGACATCCCACAGAGTCAGAATCCACATAAAAAATCTCACTCCCCCCAAACTTAAGTATTAGCCTAAATCTCATTGCCTGTTTTGACTGGAAACCTTACCAATAATATAAACAGTCAATTAACACATATTTTGTACATTATACATGTTTTGTGCTGTGTTTTAACAGTAAGGTAAGCTAGAAAAAAGCAAATGTTTCAAATTGCCTTAAGTCTTTAAACATTTTTTCAATATATTTGTGGGAAAAAATCCACTCAAGTGGACATGGGCAGTTCACACCCCTGCTGTCCAAGGGCCAACTGTGTATGTTTATGCCACTGTCACAGTGTTTTATTTACTGTTACTTTGTACTAAGATTTGATTTTGGGGGTCATGAGCCTCCAGCTTTGATTTTCTTTTTCAAGATTGTTTTTGTCTGTGCAGTGCTGGGCTGCCGGCTCCAGGTGTACCCTCTCTTGCCTGGGAACTGGCTGGGTGGGAACCCTGAGGGGGAGGGTCCCAGATGCGGTGTTTCACTGCCTGTTCTGGGAGCGCCGAGGGCTGGGGCCCCGGGCAGTGACCCCGGGCCTCAGGGGTCGGGTTGCTGAAAGCTCTGGGAGCCGCGTGGACGCTGGGCTCCCCCGCCGCCGGCTGTCCTGGGACCCATCTGGGAAGCCTTGGATGCTGGACCAGGGTGCGGGCTCTCCGGGCTCCAGCACCCACTGTTTGTGTAAACTGCATGTTGGGGACCCGTCCTCTGTGATTTCCGATTCATAAGGACGCTGGCGTGGACTCCTCTTGACCCATCTCCACAGGAATGGGGAGGCCAGCCCTGTGCAGATTACCACCTCAGTGCATCATTTTCTTATTTTAAACAATGTTTTTTCCTTCTCAAAGTGCCCTATAGGACAAATGGAAAATTAAGAGGAGGGAAAAACCATTTGAGAACTGTCAAAATCTTCTTGTCAGCATATATATGTATAAATGAAAATGCTTTGTTTTTAATCAAAGTTGGAGATCTGTCCCTCCTCTGGACCCCGCCCATCCCCTAGGATCCAGCAGGGAGGAAGACAGCAATGGCTGCTGGGCCTGTGTCACTGAGAGCTCAGGAGGAGTGGATTCCTCTAGATTCTGCCCAGAGGACTTTGGATAGGAAAGTGGTGCTGGAAGACTACAGGAACCTGGTTCTGCTGGAGCATCCACTTTCCAAACCAAAGGTGATTTCTCAGCTTGAAGAAGAACTGAGCCAGATGACAAAGGAACTTACAGGGAGCATCTCTCCAGATGAAGCTACCATTCAATCTTAACCTGTCTGATGCCAGGACAAGAAAGTATCGATGGAACGCTATGCTTGGCTCTTCCCCAGACATCATCTGATTCATTCATCCAAACAATCCCACGGGACTGGGAGACAAGACTTGAAACTAAAGAGTTAATGACAAAGACCAACATTACTGAATATTTATCCTGTGGAGTCATAACGGAAAAGGAAGGTGTCTGGCAGTCTTTAGGGGAAACATGGGAACCTGATCATTGATTAGAGGGGCAACAGAAAAACCAGGATAGACATCTGAGTTAAGTGGCAATTACCCATAAGGAAACCCTAACTGAGAGGACAGCATGTGGAGATAATGAATTTAAAAGATGTTCAAGTCAGGGTTCAATCCTTGATACACAACAAAGTATTCCTGTGAGAAAAAGACCCTATAATTGGAATTCATATGGAAAAGACACTAAACAAAACTATGAATTAATTAAAACTCAAAGAATGTTAGTTGGAAAGAAAAATCTATGAATGTAGTGAATGTGGGAAAGCCTTCAGCCAGAGTTCATCCCTTCTTAAGCACCAGAGGATTCATACTGGGGAGAAACCCTATAAATGTAATGTATGTGGGAAGCAATTCATTGAATGCTCCTCCCTTACTGTACATCAAAGAATTCATACTGGAGAGAAACCCTACAAATGTAATGAATATGGGAAAGCTTTTACCCAAAGTATGAATCTTACAGTGCAACCAAGAACTCATCCAGGAGAAAAGCCCTGTGAGTGTAATGAATGTGGAAAAGCCTTCAGTCAAAGCATACATCTTATTGTACATCAGAGAAGTCACACTGGAGAAAATCCCTATGAATGTCATGAATGTGGAAAAGCCTTTAGCAAGAGCTCAACTCTTACCCTGCATCAGCATAATCACACTGGAGAAAAACCCTACAAATGTAACAAATGTGGGAAATCCTTTAGCCAAAGTACATACCTTATAGAACATCAGAGACTTCATTTGGGAGTAAAACCTCTTGAATGTAATCAGTTTGGAAAAGCTTTCAGTAAGAATTCATCTCTTACTCAACATTGGAGAATTCATACTGTATGTGGAAAACACTTCACTGGGTGATCATCCCTTACTGTACATCAGGTTATTCACACTGGAGAGAAACCTTATGAATGTAATGAATGTGGAAAGGCTTTCAGCCAGAGTACAAACCTTACCGAGCATCAAAGAATTCATACTGGTTGATCAGTGTGGAAAAGCCTTCATTTAGAATTCATCTCTTATAGTGCATCGGAGAACTCACACAGGAGAGAAACCCTATCAGTGTAACAAATTTGGAAAAGCATTCAGTCGGAGTAGAAACCTGACATGACATCAGAGAACTCATACCTGAGGAAAGCTTTCACTGGGCCCTGTATCATGATTAAACTCTTCAGTGATAATCAGACACGGCCAAGCAATGTAAAAACCTAATAAATGTGGCAATTGTAGCAAAAAAAAAAAAAGGAATATTTTCAAGGGCTCTTTGGGGTCGATTGAAATTCCATGTGTCAGGATCAGCTGGTGCATTAAAGCCTGTGTGAATTTTCAAAGGAATCACATTGACTCTGTAGGTTGCATTTGTGTCATTTCCACCTTAACAGTATTTAAGTCTCTCCATCAACATGGGTAGACTTTACATTTATTTAGATCCTTTTTGGTATTTAAATTATTAATGATTTATAATTTTCAATGTACACGATTTTCACCTTAAGTCTGATCTTAGTATTTTAATGTTCATATTACTTAATATGGAATTAAAGACAGGCCTCTGCTCTGAGCACAGGGCTCTTTCCATCACCCTGAGGGAGGGGCCTTCACTCCCCACCCAGAACTGCAAATGGACATTTATAGATATTGCCTGTCAGACCCTCAAATAGCCTTTGAAGCTAATATTTGTCACTGTAGCTAAATCGACTTTGTAGTTGGAAACTCAGTCTGTACATCTTGGGGTCACACATTATATATTATATCTTTTTTATAACTCAACTTAGTTTCTGTTTTAAATCCTCCTTCTCCTGGCATAGTGGAAACACAACTTCCCAACCCTCTGCCTGGGATGTGCCACTGTGAACATGGAAATACAATAGAAAACATGTCTATTGGTCTGTGCCTCAATTCTGACACTGGGCTCCTAAAGCCCTGGGGATTTCCTGAGTAATCGCAGCATCTTTCATTCTAAGTAGGTGGTTCTGGGTGGGTTCTGCTTGGGTGTCTCACAGGCAAAAAGCCCAAGCCATGACTAGAAGCTTGGAATTTTCAGCCTCTCCTCTCCATTTTCCAGAGAAAGGGGAAGGGATAAAAATGGAGTTAATAATACATCATACCTTTTTCTCAAAATATGGAATTTTGAGAGGTACGAGGTTGGCGAACACATCCATGGCGTGTACTGGGAGGACGACACGTTCCAAACCCACAGGAAAGAATGAAGCCTTCTATGCCTTCATAATCCCAAAGAAGCTGTTAGAAACCATTTCTCATGTGGGGTAGACATGTAACCTCCAGTGATCAAGGCACCAGCTTCACTGGGCAAATTATACAAGTTGTAGTGAAATGTAATGGATGTACCCCAATTTGCTAAAGTATTCATCTACTGAAACACATCATGATTTAGTTTTTAGCCTGTATGAATAGAGCTACTGTGTAAAATTGCATGGTGGCTTTTGTTGGGACATAGTTTTTCAAAGCAGTTGTCTAAATACTGGCAATGTAATTCTTGGATCTTAAGGTGATACTTTTTTAAATGGTAAAATATTTTTAATGGTTCTTTTTTGTTTTATGGATTTTTGTATATCTTGAGTACAAATCCTTTATCAAATACTTATTTTGCAAATATTTTCTATGCACTGAACTCTGCACAGACAGAGGAATCCACCCCAGAGATTCTGAGGGATCTACAGAGATGCTGAGGAATCCACCCCAAGGGCACTGAGGAATCCACAGGGATGCTGAGCAGCAGGGAGCCAGGTGCCCCTGAGGGGGGCACTCTGAGTCAGGAAGGATGCACAGGGGCTCTGTCTCACCCACATTGCCCAGACCCACTCTTCTCGCCTGCATTTGGCGAAAACCATGTGGCCTCATGGGAAGAAGGATGAATTTTGACACCTCCTGAGTGCTGAGCTTGAGAAAGGACTTGGTCAGCATGGAAGCATCTTCTCATTGAGCCATATGACATCACTGGTGAAAGCGTCCATGCCGATGAAGTTGCCCTCAATGATGTTGGTGCACTGCGTGCCCAGCCCAGGGCACTGCTCCTGCACCCACCTGCTCAGGTAAGGCAGGCTGGGGAGCGTCATTGTCTTGAGGGACTCGGACGGGTGCAGGAGGATGTAGGCCAGGTTCTCCGTCAGGTTGATGCCTGCCACGATCAGCCCAACTGAAATGGATGTGAGACAGAGGGCACATGGGGCTCCCACGTCCTATCTCCCACCATCAGCCCATGCGTCTCTCCCCACTTCTCATCTCAGCTTCAGATCTCCCCCAAGAAGTTGGAGTCCTGACAGTAAAGGTGTCTATTTCACATACTTCTGTTACACAGGACAGTGGATGGGAAATGCCCCCAGACACCTCATCCTCACCTTTGGATCTTGTGGATATGTGACTTTATAGGGCCAACAGACTTGGGGATGTAATTCCACTAATGATCCTGGGATAACCATGGATAACCTGTTAGCCCAGTGTCATCAAGAAGCGTCCCTGTGAGATCGTGGTCGGGGGGATCTGAGGGCAGAGGAGAAAGCTGTGTGACGATGGCATCAGGCAGAAAGAAGGGGTGAAGGGGCCACGGCCGAGGACTGTAGGCACCCTAAGAAGCCAGGGAAGGTGTGAGGTGGATTTTCCCTGGAGCCCCCAGAAGGAACCAGCCTTGCCCACACCTGGACATCAGCCAGGGCCACCCATTTGGATGTCTCCCTTCAGAACTACAAAAGAACCCATTTCTGTTGTTCTAGGCTGTGAGGTTGTGGTGTTTGTCACAGCTGCAGAAGGAGACTCATTCACAGAGTTGGCCAATGGGTTCCTAGCTCGGTCCCTGAATCCTGAGACGTGCAGATTGCCAGGTCACCCCGGGTCTGCTGAAGCAGGACCTCAGAGGGCCGCAGCCTGTGCTTAGGAAGCTCCAGTGAGCACAGCATGTGTGCTCACCACTGACCTGTACTCAGTGTGTGGTTAGGGCAGAGAGGTTTGTAGAGACCCGAGGTCCACGCTGAGCCACACAGCCTGCTTGGCTGCCACTGGGCTGGGTCCCGTGCTCTCCCTTAGGATACAGCCCATGTGCTGGCAGAAAGGCTGCTTTAGAGTGTGGAGAGCCACTGAAAGCCAGGCCTTGTGGGCACCCAGGATCTGGGAGGTGCTGAAGGGGCAGCAGGCAAGGTCCCACTGGAAGTTTCACCCAAAGTCTGCATGGGGAGGTCCCTCATAGCTCCAGGACTTGATTTCCCACTCCCCATTGTTCTGAGCACTGGCTGCATGAGATGCCCTCAACGATGCCTCTTTCAAAACTGAGGTGAAATTCATGAAAAACAATGAAATCACCATTTTAAGGTGGTTGCAAATTTAAAATTCAGATGCATTTATCACATTCACAGTATTGTGCAAACATCATCTCTATCTGATTCCAGAACATTCATCCCCCAAAGGAGACCCATCCCCACGAGCAAGCCTCCCTACCCCTCCCAGCCCGACAGCCACGAATCCACATTCTGTCTGTGGATCTGACTGTTCTGGGCATTTCCTGTGAATGGATCCCACACTGTGTGTCCCTGTGTGTCTGGCTCTGTGAACCTCATTTTCCTGGTTCATCCGCATGTCAGACCTCACTCCTTTCCATGGACAGACATACTCCACTGCAGTAGGACCCCATGTGTCTGTTCATCCCACGACCACCTGGGGTATCTGCACTCCAGGGACTTTTCAAGCATCTCCCACCCCCACGAAGTAGAACTGGCTAAATTCAGGATCACGCCAGGTTTGGCACCCAGACTTTGACCCTCAAATCCCACCTCCTGGAAATCCCACCTAGCAGTTCTGTCAGCCCTGAGCAAAGCTGCACTGGCTGAGCAAGGGCTCTAAGAGCAGTGGATGAACCACAAGCCAAAGCCTAGCATCCAGGACAAAAACAGGCCATGCCATCCGACACCAGGTACCATGCAGCTGGCGTCCAAGATGCTCCCAACCTCGGCAGGGCTTTGCCTCTGCAGGCTGGCTGCATTGAGTGTGTGCAACACCATGGATTTCACTCGTTTAAAATGCACAAGGTTGACGCAGACAAAGCCGCTCACCACATGGAGCTAAGCTAAGAGCCAGCTACCTGGAGGGGGACAGCAGGACCTGGAGAACAACGTGTCCACCTAACAGCCACACACCCTGACCATGGGGGAAGTGTGACATGCAGACTCTGCATCAAGAGAAGGTCCCTCTCCCAGCAGTGAGCACATGCTGCCAACACCACGACCATCATGTTATGAGCCGAGGCCACTATTTGCAGCATGTTTTCACGAAAGGGCTGATTTCCTTAATGAAGCTAACACACCATGAAGAGAAGCATGGGAAATGTGTGAGGGATTTTCCTGGGGAGCCATGTGAACACATGAGCCCATGCCACTCCTCACCCCGAGCTGAGGGCTGGGTCATGTCAGAGCGGCTGCTGCCTGACACCATGGGACTGAACCGGCGTGAGTGCTCAGCGGGCTCTGCCCCACAAGGGCGGCAGCATGCAGGGCAGGCAGCCCAGGGCAGGCTTAGTGAAATATGCTGTTTTACCAACATTGGGAGGATTCCACAGAGAGAAAGCTGCGAACTGAAGAATACACTAAATCTGATAGAGACAGAGTGATGGAGGAGGTGGGGCTGCAGGCCCTGGCTAGTGGGAATCAGGGTCTGGCCTTGGGGCTCAGTGGGGAGGGGGCCCAGTGTGACCATGTGTTTGTCTTCCTAGGACACGTGTGTGCAATGAATACGGGCAGCATGTGTGAGGCCACACCATGCACATGAGTGTCGTCAGGTCTCGCCTGGGACTGGCGGCCCAGACCACCCGATGCACAGACCTAGCAGGGGGCTGGCTGCCTTATGCACTTGCATGGGTGTATGCACGTGCACATGTGTACACGTGTGTGGATATTTGTGCATCTCTGTGTACATGTGTGTGCATGTGCATGCACCCCGCACATGACCTTTCATTCTTGGCTGCAGCTGGTACCCCTCCTGGCCCATGTACCTGGGCGGCCTCTGCTCTTCATGTGCTCCAGGTAGTGGACGAGCTCCTCGGGCTTCACCTGGTCCCCCCACCAGTAGGGGATCCTGGACCACAGCTCACCATGCCAGCTCACAGTGCCCTCATCCTCATAGGACACAAGCATCTGCTGGCCTCGTGCCCATAGCTGACGCAGTGTCGGCACCTCCTGCAGGGGAGGGGCAGTGGGTCAAAGGGGTGGTGGTTTTGTGGGTTGTCCACGTGGGCCCCAGCATGTGGGTGAATCCCTTGGGCAGCCTCCCCCACATTCTGCCTGGGGCCTGAGGCCCAGGGGGCCCCCAGCTCATGGCAGCCCTGTTGTCCCTATTTTGGCCCCAAACCACTGTGGGCCTGGGGTGCCACCTGGAGGAATTGATGTCATCTTGGCCAAAACATGTGGACTTAACTTCTCAGGCTCCCCACGGACTAGGGGTGCACACCAGCCTCCACCAGCGAACACCTCGATAATCAAAGCTCAGGGTGTGTTGCGGGCTGAAATGTGTCCCCAAGTCCACATGCAGGAGCCCTCAACTCAGGACCTCAGAATGGGGCTGTATTGGAAGATGGATCTTTAAAGAGGGGATCGAAGTAAATGAGGTCATAGGGTGGGCCCTGATCCCACAGGACTGGTGTCCCTATAAAAAGAGGAGATGAGGACACAAGACACACACACAGGGATGACCCCGTGAGGACACACGGAGAGGAAGGCATCCGTACGCCCAGGAGGGAGGCTCGGAAGGCCCAGCCCTGACCACACTTGGACCTCAGAGGGTTCAGCCTCCCAGACTGGGGCAATAATCTGCCCCGAGCCTCCGACTGTGTGCTCTGCTATGGCCACCCCGGGACACATGTGCTCAGGGTGTCAGGATATGGCATCTTCTGAACCAGCACTAAGTGCGACCCAAGAAGTGGGAGAGGGGCCCCTCTGTGCTGTGTCCCGAGACATCCTGCCTACATGGGTGTGGCTGGTCTGCATGTGGCACCTGAGGGCAGTGCCTCTGTCCTGTGTGGGCCTCAGGAGGCCTGTCAGCAGCCTCACCAGCACCAGGACACTCAGCATTAAGCAGGGTGGGACCTGGGGTGCACCCCTGTCCACCGCCCTGCCAGGGCCAGGTGAAGGAGTTAATTAAAAGGACAGGCTGCCAACAGCTGTCCTTAGGGAACTGGCCATGAGGACAGGCCGCATACGGCTGTCTCTTGAATGACCTGTTTCAAGTATGTAAGGGCGGACTCCTTGTTCTGCATGCAGGCATGGACATTCTTCTCTACAAACAGGAAGAATCTAGTTCAAAGAACACTTTGAGCTAACAGCCCTTGAAAGTTAATGTTTTTCTGTTATACTTGCAGGTTACAGATGAAAAGGAATAGCTATGACCCTCATGTACTGATTGTAAGGTTGATTGTTTCTTTGATCTAGAAGGATTTATAACTTCCTGATTCTTTTGAACCAATGCCAGAAAATCACTATAAAAATAAAGCAACTGCAGCATTCGGCACTGCAGTCTTGTATTGTCTTTCGTGTCTGTGTGTCTTTTGTGTTATTCTTTATTCTCTAGAAATTTCCCTATCATCCCACGCTGAGAACAACTTACAGCAACAGACAGGTGTGGGTTGGGGCCCTACTCACCCCTCGGGGACACAGCATGTCCCCAAAGATGTTCTGGATGCAGGTGTCCAGGTACTAGTGCAGGCCCTCTGTCATGCCCTCGAAATTTCTGCACGCCAGGATGACTACCCCCCTAGCATGCTGCTCCAGTCAGAGACCTCAGTGTGTGTCCTGGCAGGGGAGAGGGGAGCTGAGCTGCAGTGGGTCCCCCCAGAGTCCAGGAAGATGGGGACGTTGGCAGTCACAGGGGCTTCCCCAAGAAAACTGGAAAAATGGGTCAGGTTCTGCGCAAGCAGTTATAGGAACATGGTGCTGCCCTTGTGAACCTAGCCTCCATGAAGGACAGTGTTCCACCTGCCAGCTTGGGGGAGAAGCGCATGTGTGTGACCATATGTGTGCACGTTAAAAGGCCATGTGTACATGAGTACATGTGTGTGCATGTGGCCATGTGTGACCATGTGTATGCGCACGTGTGTGACCCATGTGCCTGCCCCCTCCAGAGGGCATGGCATGTCTGAAGTTTGGAAGCACAGGGAGCATGGAAGTGCCAGCAGGTGACAAAGCCTGAGGTCCTGGAGGGTGTGCAGTGGGGTATGTGTGCCCAGGTATGGATCAGTCCTCAGAAAGGCATGTGGAGAATGACTGTCCATGCCTGGTGGACAGAGGCCGGCCTCTCCCATCTGGCATGCACATGGGTCGATCACCATGAGGGAAGGGGGCTCTCCTGGCCGTAGCCTTCCCCCACACTGCACACCTGGGGCCATGTCCCTTGCACCTTACCTCCACCAGTGCGGTCGTGTACACAAAATGCCCAAAATGTAGGTTCCTCTCGGAGCCCTCCAGCATGTGTGCAATGCAAAGGTCCAGGTACCGGACCCTGGCGTCCAGCTGCTCTGTGACATTCAGCGTCTGTGGGCAAAGGTCGATCATCTCTGCCAGGGCGGGGTGGCTCCCACCCAGGACACCTCACAGGGACTGGGAAATGGGTTTTGGGTGCCCACCTGCTGTTTGTGGCATCCGATGCTGTTGGTTCTGGCAGGGTTTGGGCCCACTTGGGCCAAGAATTTGGGATCCTGCTCTACAGGTGACCCTGGCCATGTGGAGCCCCAGGCAGAGCCTTGGGGGACTGTATCTCTGTGGTGAATGCCTTCTTGGCACTGACGCTGGTCTTGTGACATCCTGCAGGGTCCTGCCTCAGCCTCCTTCCAGGCAGTCTCAGGGAAGGGACCCCACTCTGGTCCTCAGTTGCACTTTCTCAGGCTCCCGGATGCCCAACCTGGGCCCTCAGAGGTCAGGAGGAGGTGAGGAAGGCCAGCTACAGTGGGGACGGTCCCCACCTCGCTATGGCATGAGGGAAGGCAAGAAGGAATCCAGAGAGAGGGTAGGGAGAAACAGCTCTACTGCACACACAGTAAAAATGGGGAGCCAGAACTAATGTAACTTACAGAAGTAAGAGGAAATGGCATTATGCTGTGTACACACAGTGACAAAGGGAGAGAAATTAATATAAATATAGAAAATGGAACTTTCCCTCTCTTCAAAATAATAGAAAACACAAGAGCAATATTAACACCAAAGTGTGAAGGAAGTGGTATTGTGCTCTTTGTGGAAAGCAGTCATGGGAAAGCAAGAATCCATGTGAAACAAAGTAAAGGAGAGGAAACAGAGTATGCTCTCTACACAGAGTAATGATGGGAAAGCAATAATATAAAAATCAATAAGGAAAAATATACTGTGCCCTGTACAAAAAATAATAGAAAAAGCCAAAGAAGCAGTAGCTTGCCTTCTACAAATGGTAATAATGGGAAAGCAAGAATCCCAAAGGATTCCATCCATGACCCCAGCACTGAGGGGTCCCAGCTTGGCAGCTCCCCCAGGCTGCTGGGGACCCTCCTCCCTCCGAGGGCTCTGGCAACTGACCAGCTCTGCCAGCCCAGGCACCTGCCCCAAGGTGGGAATGTGGTTTCCCTACATTCCATACCTCCTCCCTGCCTTGCAGGTCCCAGAAGAATCCAGCTGCCACATGATGAAACCCCAGAGCAAAGCCATACAAAGGGAGAGCCTGGGGCTGGGGGCCGCCAGCTGAGAGTAGAGTCTCTGGAGGCTGAGTCCCTGTCAGCAGAGAGCCCTTCAGACTGAGTGCCCCCAAAGCAGAGGCGGGGGAGGGCTGGCTGCTCCCCAGGTGCCCACATGGCACCGGCCCCTGGGATACAGGTGGCTCCCTGGAAGGTGCTGGCTGAGCGTGTGCAGTGACAGGCCATGACTGACCTGCAGGGAGGCTCCTTTCTGTCCGCCAGGGCCTCTCCCAGCTGCTCTCCAGGCCTCAACAGCGCTGACCAATGACAAGGTCTGGGCTTTAAGGATGTGAGCAAACAGATTTACCAGGTGGGGCGGCTCCTGCTGCCTCCCCAGAGTGCTTAATGGAGAAAACCGGTCATTGCAGCTTCCTCCCATTTCCAAATGTGTGCAGATCTCTAAACAAGCCTGTGGGTGACTCCACAGCCAGGGGACATTTCCCGCTGGACGGAGCATCTCAGATATGTGTTCAGTGAGGAAGAACATGCCACCGCCCACCTGGCTCCCAGCTGCAAAGCCTCCTGGCCCAGGACAAGGAAATGAGAGACTGTTTACACGAAGGTGGTTCCTTCCTGGCCGGCAGTGACATGCATCCCACGTGATTCTCCAAGAGTAGAGCCACATTCTTCATCCCCTGCCTCCTGGGAGGTTTTCTGGGTTGGCAGGGTTTGTTTTCAATTCTACTTCACCAGCATGAATGAGGGCATCTGTCAGGGTTGGGTGACGCTGGTCAGGAACCAGCCTCTGAGCCCATGTACCCTTCCTTACCTGCGTGACAGACCACTTCATCACCACAGGGAGGGTAATGCATGGCAGTACCTTGTCCAGAAGCTGCAGCAGCCAGGACTGGTCATGGGAAATGGAGGATTTCTTGTTCAAGCAGTATGCCATCGTGTCATGGCTCCCTGCAAGCAATGGAACTTGTGGGGAAATAGGGTCTTTCAGGAGCAGGGTGGTCCTAAGTCCAGTGACAGATGTCCTCACAAGAGACAAGGGGAGAGACACAGACAGAGGGGAAGCCATGTGGAGACAGAGAGACTGGAGGGACATGGCCATATGCCGCCTGGATCCTCCAGAAGCTGGAAGAGGCAGAAAGGAGCCTTCTTTGGAGCCTGTGGAGGGAGCCTGGCCCTGCCCTGCCTGGACCTCAGAGCCCCGCCTGGATCTTAGATGTCTGGTCTCCAGAGCCGGGGAGGATGATTCCTGTGGTTTAAGCCCCCAGACTGTGGTGCCTTGTTTTAGCAGCCACAAAAAAATCATGCCAAATAGACATTAATTGCAGAAAATGGAAACATAGAGGTAAAAAAATTAGCACCTCCATTGACATATATTTATATGCATTTTATATGTATATATCATTTTATATGACATGGGTCCACTTATATATAGGCATAATTTATTTTTCTATATAAATATAAACAAAAATCAAGAGCAAACTGTGCGGCTCCTAATCTGCTTTTTACTTAACATTCTATTATCTGCATTTTCTTTATCAGCAGAGATGAGCCCTAATATCGTTTGTCTGTCTTCTCCATGGAAGTTTGTGTAGAAATGTATGAAAAAGTTCGCCGAACATGAGGGTTTTCAGCGTGCACAGCATGACTGTGACCATCCTGCCATGTGTGTGTTTTGCATATCACCAGCCACTTCTTTCTGGAAGTGGACTCTGCCAGGAGGCAGGAGGGGAGACTGTTTTGCAGCCTCCGCTCTCAGACAGTTTGGGTCTCTCCAACCCGAGGGCCCCCTGTGGCCACCTCCCTGGCTCCATCCCCTCTGTGTCAAGAACCTCCCTGATTTCACCAATGTTCCCCAGGGGTTCCCTACACAGAGGGATGGAGTGGCCAAGGGAAGCATTACCAAAACCCTTACACTGCCATGCCTCCCGAAAGCCATGCCGGCCTGGGGCATACCACGGACCTGTGTTGGCCAAATCAGAATAAAGCCAATGGAGAATGGGAGACGTCGTATGTGTGCCTGCATGTGTGTGCACATGCATGTGGTTTGTGGGGCTCCCCTATGCAGCACCCATCCCACAGCCACATTCCCACAGCACACAGAGGCCTCACCTGGGATGGAGAGGTGGTGGATGGGCACGTCCCAGAGCTGTGGGCACAGTGCTGACATCCAGTCCATGTTCATGGTGCCAGGCAGGCTGGGGAAGCTGCCAGAAGAGCTCACCTGCCTGCCCATAAGTGGCAAAGCCATGCCCTGAGTGAGGAAGTGGGGTTTTACAGTTTGGCCAGGTGCATGGAGGACACCATCCTGGCCATGTGGACATCTGAACATTGAGAGGGAAGAGCTGGCAGATGTCCTCCAGAGAAGGGTGGGAGGGCAGCCCGAGACAGGGCATCTGCCGTCTCCGTGCCAGGTACATGTGCAGAAATGGACTTATTGTCAGGATAAGCTGACAAAATGAGCACCACACAGGGAAGGGAGGCTGAGGGTGCATCCCCAGTGGTCTGTGGGGCACCACAGGCATGGATGGCTCCCCAGGGAGTTCCCCTCAGGGACAGGATGGTCCTTCAGGGTCCAAGATGCACCCCCAGGGCCCAGAGACAGTGCCCCAGAGACCAGGATTGACCCCAGACCAGGACAGACCCCCTGGGACAGCCAGCCCCTACCCCAGACAGGATGGCTCACTCCAACAGGGAAGGTCAGTGTTTCCAAGGACAGACAAACCAGCTGGTGAGCCTCACCTCCAACCTCCAGACAAGGTGGGGTCACTTCAGGCTTCCAAGAGCATAAACTGCAGAAGGGACAGAGTATGGGTCCAACCCAGGGCCACAGAGAAGCTGGCAGGCCAACAGGTGCTGTCCAGCCAGGAGCCATCCTAACTGAGCAGTGGGTGTGTCACCTGCCCTACCACATCCCTCAGCAACACCAACCAGCTCTCCCCATGTCACCAGGTCACCTGATCACTGAATGTCCTGTCTTGTTCCCCTACTGCAGACACTGGCCTTCTTGCTTTAAGGAAGATACATCTGTGATTTCAGCCCCAGAGTTGGATGCAGATCGGCCCTGGCAACCCCATCCCCAGGTGCAGCCCCCAGCCCTGCCTGATAGACACCTGGGAGAGCACCTGTGCACCTGCCCCCCACACCTCCCCACCAGCACCAGCCCCTCCTCCGTGGGCCCTTCCTTCCTCCACACCGTCCAGGCACAACCCAGGTGAGCATCTGGGGCCGGGCTGCAGGGTGCGCTAAGGTTTCCAGTACCTCTGCCCTGGCCACGTGAGGCACATAAGCTCCACCCTGACCCCACAGGGAGGCTCCTTCTGTCCCCACACCACTGGCAGGAAATGGTTTTCAGGTGAATAAGCAGATGGATGTGCATGGCCAGCAATCCCTTGACATTCTGTCCTCCTCCTCTGGCCCCCTGTCTGCTTCTAGGGACCCTGCCCACTCACTCGGCCTCCACAAACTCACCCAGCCCCCTATCTGCTCACCCCAGTCCCTATCTGCTCACCCAGCCCCATATATGCTCACCCCAGCCCCTCTCTGCTCATCAGCTCCCACTGGTTCAGCAGCTCCCCATTTGCTGGCCCAGCCTCCAGCAGTGTAGCACAGGACAGAAGACCTCAGTCAATAAGTCCTTGCCCTGCCAACCCACGGGGTGAGTGCATAGGACAGGGCGGGCAAGTCACAGCCCTCGAGACTCTGAGCCACAGCACACGGAGCTGGCAGCTCTGCAGGTCTGAACCTGAACAGGAGTTCCCACCTGGGAGCAGGGCACAGTAGGCAGGACCTGCCCCAGCCCACATGGAGGCAACACGTGGTGCCTCCCACGGGGCTCTCCCACCTGTGGGGTGTCACTCATCCAGGCTACGACAGACCCTCCTGAGTTCACGGCAGCAGCTCCCTCCTCTCTGGGCACTTCCTAAAATACTCCTGGCTGGGATTGGATAATTGGGTGCCGGGACACCCACTCCTTCGAGGAGGAGGAGCTGCCCCAGGGATCCTTCCCAACACAGTACAACCCCCAGCTCTAAAGAGGACCACACTGTGGGGACAGCATTGACAACTGGGGCCCATGTGTCCTCACGGCCACCAGTCTGCAGAGACCAGACCCTCCTGGATGCCCTGAGTGTGACCAGGGGTCCAGTGGTCAGAGGTGGGAGTGTGAGGACACCCTTACTGCAACCAGGGGTCAGGTGGACAGGAGAGGCTTTTGGACTCCTGACTGCCTGCCCCTGCTCTGGCTACTGTCCCTTTTGGGGTCACTGGGGGCACAGGGCCAGAGCAAACAGACACCAGCAAGGGCTGGTTGCATCATCCCCTTGGCACCCACACTTGTGGTCTCCAAGCAGGACAGACCCCTCGTGGCCAGGCCTTCTCTCAGGTGTCCAACCCTCCTGGTGCTGAGTGGCCCTGGACCTGCCCTGGTGGTGGCCCCACAGTGGGTGGGTGTGGATTCTTGGGGCAGGAGCGCACCGACCCAGGGCACCAGGAGACAGGTTGGCTGTCTCTCGCCCTCCTCCCTGTCTGCTCCGTGGGATGTCCATGGGGCAACTAGCCCAGTCACTGTGCCCCCCATGCCTGCTGAGCCCCCCAGACCAGACACCTCTTTGGGGTTGCCAGTGGGTTGAGGTTTCCATGCCTCTCTGGGGCCTTGTCTCACTGTGGCTGTAGGAGTTCTGGGGTCAGCTGAGGTCAATCACTCCTGCCCAACCACCATCTGCTTCTCTGCCCCCCTCCACTTAGGCCATCAGCTTCCACCTTCACCCCACCCAGTCCCCTTTCCCTCCCCCTCTCTCTCCTCCCCTCCCCTTTCCCTCCCCTCCCCCTCCCTTTCCCCTGTGCCCATGGGGGTCCTGTGCTCATGGGTAACTGCTCCCATGGGGGACCCTGTGTTCATGGGGGGGGCTTGTGCCCATGGAGGTCCTGTGCTCATGAGGGGTCCTGCCCATGAGCCTCTGTTCTCATGGAGGACCCCCTGTTCATGGGGCCCTGTGCTCACAGGCCATGTTCTCATGGGGGGTGGGTCATGTGCCTCAGCAGCTTGTTT
Source organism: Smutsia gigantea (assembly GCA_032199065.1). NCBI lineage: Eukaryota > Metazoa > Chordata > Mammalia > Pholidota > Manidae > Smutsia > Smutsia gigantea. Next base: position 10,285 of record JAVSCE010013527.1, on the reverse strand, counting down.
GGGGAGTACAGCTTTCTCTTTTGGGCAGGCTTTAATCCCCCTGGTTGCCTGATCTGGGGTTGGGAAGGCATGTATCACACTCTAGTCCCCATCTGCTGCCCCACATCCCTGCATTGTCACTCTGTCCCAGGTCTGAGGGCTTTATCTGGGGAGCAGCTCTCGTGTGGTGGACAGTGGGAAGAGCTCTGGGCTTGTTCCACCTGTGTGCGAGTTGGGGTCATTGCAAGCTCATCAGAGCCTGGTGGGGGCCCGCTGGTGTGCAGAGCCATGGGGTCACCCATGTCAAGCAGCTCGCTTATTTTGGGGTTTTTAGCATCTCTTCCAGGTTGGGTCCCCAGACTCGGCCAAGCCCCTCTCCTGCGTTTGCCTTGATTTGGGGCTGGATTGCACACTGCAGTGGGCTCCTGGCAAAGACACTATCTCTGGGTATACATTCCAAGTGTCCCGCTCTCCCCACTCCAGGTGCTGGTGTTTAGCAAAATCCACAGCCCTTTCCTCTGAAAGCCTTAGAGTTCCTGCCCCAGACATTAAAGCCATGTTACAGTAAGGTTTCCATATTTACTAGTAAGAAAAAGTACAATGTGAACTGGGCCATAAAGAAATAGTATTTTTAATTGTAGTAAAAAGCATAGAACACAAAATTTACCCTCCCAGCAGTATTTAAGCACATTTTAGGACCATTGACTGTATCCCACTGTTGGGGACAGATGTCCAGAACCTTGTCATGTAGTAGAGCTGAAGTCTGTCCCTGTGGAACAGCTCCCCATTCCCCTCCCCAGACCCTGGCAACCGGTCCCTGCTTTTGTTTCCATAATATTGATGACTGCGGGTATCCCCTTTGAATGGAATGATACAGGACTTGTTCCTTTGTGTCTGGCTTCTCTCAGCATCATTTCCTCATGTTGTGACATGTGACAGGATTTCTTTCTTTAAGGCTGAACAGTATTCCACCGTGTGGTTAGACCGTGTTTCCTTTGCCCATTTGTCAGTGGACACTTGTGTTGCTTCCACCTCTTGGCCACAGTGAATAATGCTGCAATAAACATGGCTGTGCAAATGTCTCTGAGATCCCCCTTCCAGGTCTTTTGGACATGTACCCAGAGGTCTCATTGCTGGGTGATAATGGTACTTGTATGTTTAGTGTTTTGAGGAATCACCATACTGTCTTCCCCAGCAGCTGCACCATTTTACATTCCTGCCAGCAGTGCACACGGGCTCCAGTTTCTCCACCTACACTTGTCTTTTGGTTTTTGATAGTGGTTATCCTACTGGGTGGTAGAGGGAATCTCACTGTGGTTTTGGTTTGCATTTCTGTCATGCTGACAGATGTTAGCACCTTTTCATACGTCTGTTGGCCAACTGTGCTTCTCATTGGAGAAATGTCTCTTCCCGTCCTTTGTCCACATTACAGGTAGGCTGCCTGGGCTCCCCGCGTCTCCTGCGGGTCTCCTTCCCACTGAGCTGCTTGTTTCCACTGTGCAGAGCTTCTCAGTTCACTGTGACCTCCTTTGTCTAGTGTTGCTGTTGTTACTTGTGCCTAAGTGTCCTTTTGATCACCTGAGATAAAGGCAGGTGTGACTGCACCAAGTTCATCACATTCATCCCAAATGAATCGACACCATTAGTTAGCTAAGAATGTCTTATCAAGCATGAAAATAAAATGTTTGCTGAGAATTTTTGTTGATGTTTATTTTGACATAATGATAGACTTTAAGAAAGGCAACAATAGGCTACCAAGAAATCTTATGCATCGTTCATTCACAGTCCCCAAGTCTCAGCATTTTATGTTATTGTTATACTCCATCAGGGCACAGAGGAGAGCATGCTGTTTTCCAGGCTATCAGTTTTTATGTCTGCAATAAAACATTACATAAACCAGATGGCTTATAACAGCAGGGATTTAGCTTCTTTCACTTCTGGAGACCACAAGTCCAATCTCAAGGTGTGAGCAGAGCCACGCTCCCTCTGCAGTCTCAAGGGGAGGCTCCTTCTGGCTTCTTCTAGCTCCTTGGGGGTTCCAGGTGGCCCTGTGAGTGTGGCCACATCCCTCTCATCTCTGCCTCTGTGTCTACATGGCTTCTCCTCTGTGTCTGGGTCTCTCCTCTTCTGACTCCTAGAAGGGCACCAGTCACTAGATTATTGGCCACCCTCATCCAGGACTACCTCATCTCAGGTTTTACAGTCAATCCCATCTGCAGATACCCTTTTCCCAAATAAGGTCTCATTCACATGTTCTGGGGTAATATCTTTTTGGGGCCCCAGAAAATCACCCTTTATTTTAGAAGATGACCAGGGCCCTAGATTGACTGGCACTGCCAGCAACTGTGTGGGATGAGGTGGGGCAGAATGAGGACCCTGGCAGCGCCCTTCGATGGGAGTGATCAAGGCTGGGCTCAGTCAGAAAGTGACATTCTACCGTGAGGCTCACGAAAACACTTACACCACCATGTCCCTCAGCAAAAGGGACCTAGTGCTGAGTCCAGAGTTAGTTACCTCAGAAAGCATCTTCTGGAATCTTGCCATCAATAGCATCATGGTACCAATAATTACAGGTATAGAAAAACCAATTGCTGGAAAAAATGTCAGCACTGTCACTTTAGGCTCAGCAAGACTAAAGCAGGAGTGTTTGAAGCAGGAAAGCTTGGACAATTGAGAAAGTTGGTTGTCAAGGAAATGGAGCACGCCTGTCAAGGTTTTCAAGGAAACTTCTCAGAGCAGAAGGCAGGAATGGGGGAGCTGCCCCCCTGTGGTCCTCCTAAAGGTGCCACTACTTTTAAGCAACATTATCTGAATGATTACCTGAGAGTCATCTTTCAGTGTGGGCTCTGGTTTCAGAACTGAGGGTTAAATCAAGCCTTATTTTCTGTTACAGTTGGAGACAGGTTTGCAAAGCACCTTTCTTTTTAGGGCCGAAGACTGCTACTGCAACAGAGCATGCCAACACATGAGGGGCTGAGAGGTCAAGGACCGCTCCTTCCACGTGAGCATCTGGGGCAGGTGGGCCTCAGAGTCCAGCTGCATCCATCTTGTTTTTCCTTCCTCCTCCAGGCTGGAGGGTTCCAGCCAGCAGGGGATATAGGGCTGCCGGCGTGACCATGTGGGAACCGCATCCTTCATCCTAAGACCTGGGGCTGGCAGAGGCCCTCATCAAGCCCAACCACTTCCTCGAAGGAAACCTAGAGACATGGTGCCCACCCTGCTGGTGGGGATGGGCTGGGAAGTAGACACCAGCAGAAAAATGGAAACGGGATCTGGCCAGCAGCTGCAAGTCCCCCCTGACAATGGGATCACCTGGATGCATGTGCAGTGTCTGGGCCTGTGAGCTACACACTGCTATGGACTCCAATGTTCATTGCTCTGGAAATCCTGTCTTCCAGGACACTTGCAAAACAAGAGTCATGATCTTTTGGATCCATGCAGATCCAAGCAGACACTGGATGCCAGGTGACACAGGCTTCAGGAGTTAGCAGGGGATGTTCCCTATGCTGAGCAGCAGTTCAATAAACTTCCCTTATCTCTCTGTTCTTCCTTATTCTCTGCTGCCTGCAAGGCAGCTGTTATTCCCTGATGCTCATGTAATAATGAATTCCTTCCTCACCTCGTACTCTGACTTCCCTGCATCTCCAAACCAAATTCCTCCCCAGCAGGAGTGACAGAGCTTGCATTAGCATCCAGGAGTTGGTGTAACAAAGAACCACAAACATAGGAAATCAGTGTCTCACTAAAGCCTGAACTGGAGGTGTTGGCAGGATGGGGCTTTCTAAGGGCTTGCAGGGAGAATTGTAGGTGCCTCCGTGCTCCCTGTGGGAACCCCAGGTGTTCCTGGGCCTATAGAGGGTCATGTCATTGAGTCCCTCCATTATCTTCCCCCTATATTTACCCGTGTGTGATGGGCGGAGGCCAGACTGAAGCAAGGCTGGGATTAGAGCACCCAGGCTCTGATCACTTTGTTGCCATTCCTTGGAGGACCAGGAAGAGAACACTTGGGCGCACCCTCTGGTGCTATGGTGTAGCTGCAAAGACAGAGCGGCTCTCAAGTAGCTTAAGCAAGGAGCGAATGTGCTGGAGGGGCCACAGACACCTGGAGAAGCAGGGAACCGTGAAGAGCCGAAAGGAAGGGCCGGAACTAGGCCTGGAGCTGGGGGCACGGGTTGGGGCACCGGGCCGCCTCCGCCTGTTCCTCTTTTCTGCTTGGTCCTCACTGCAGAGCGTGTGCACACCGTTCGTGCAACCGCTGCAGAGACCGCGTACCTGGGGCTGCCTTGCAGAACACGGAGGGTTGGGCGCGGTGGGGTGGGGCATCATCTTGTAGAGTCGCGTTTGGGGGATGCAGAACGTGGAGCTGGCCTTGGGTGCAAAACGCCGAAAGTGCTTATGTCGCCGAATTGAGCCACTAAAGACGGTCAGCACGATAGATGGTTAAATTTTAGCACCATAAGCAGAAATTGCTCCTTGAAAGGAAAGGGGCACCGCTGCTCGGTGTGGAGAACGACCCAGCCCTAAGGCCAGGCTCGGGCGTGAAGTTCGAGGGGCGAAAACGGGGCGCCTCAACCCAGGCTGGGGAGGCGTGAGGTCCCTGGAGCCACGCTTGTGGGGTCGAGATGCGCTTGCGGGCCTGCGAGTGGACGAGCGCGAACCAATGCGTCAGGTAGCTAGTGGGCCGCCAGTTCTCCTCCGTCTCTTTCCGTCATTCCCCGTCTCTTTCCGTCAGTCTTCGTCATCCCCGGCCTCTCCCCGTCAATCTCCGCCTCTCTCGGTCAGTTTCCGCCTCTATCCATCATTTCCGGTCTCTTTCTCTCAGTCCTCGTCATCCCTCGCCTCTCCCCGTTAATCTCCGCCTCTCTTTGTCAGTTTCCGCCCCTGTCCGTCATACTCCGTCTCTCTCCGTCAGTTTCCGCCCCTGTCCGTCATTTCCGGTCTCTTTCCATCAGTGTTCGTCATCACTCGCCTCTTTCCGTCATTCTCCGTCTCTTTCCGTCAGTCTTCGTCATCCCTCGCCTCTCCTCGTCAATCTTCCTCATCCCTCGCCTCGTCAATCTCCGCCTCTCTCCGTCAGTTTCCGGTCTTTTTCCGTTATTCTTCTTCACCCCTCGCCTCTTTCCGTCTTTCTCCGTCTCTTTCCGTCAGTCTTCGTCATCCTTCGCCTCTCCCCGTCAATCTTCGTCTCTCTCCGTCAATTTCCGCCCCTGTCCGTCATTCCCCGTCTCTATCCACCATTCTCCCCTCTTTCCGTCAGTCTTCGTCATAACCTCGCCTCTCCCCGTCAATCTCCTCCTCTCTCTGTCAGTTTCCGCCCCTGTCCGTCATTCCCCATCTCTTTCTGCCATTCTCCGTCTCTTTCCGTCAGTCTTCGTCATCCCTCGCCTCTCCTCGCCAATCTCCGTCATTCTCCGTCAATTTCCGACCCTGTCCGTCATTCCCCGCCTGTCCGTCTCTCCCCGTGCAGGTCCGCCGGTGGCTGTGGCTCTCCGTGGTTTCCTGTGTCCACAGGCGCACGGTTCGCTCTGCTCCTGGCGCGCCCTGTCTCTGTGCTGAGGCGCAGCTCGTAGCTGGGCCGGCCGCCCGTTGCTGTCTGAGTGTCTGTCTCTTGTACCCTGCAGCCACCCCCGTGGGCTCCCTCCGGTCCGTCCCCGCGCCACGCTGGGCTCCGTCTCCTGCCGGCCTCCCGGGAGGGGCTCGGCTCGCTCCCTGTCCCCCGTCGCCCGCCTGTCGCCGGCGGGCCGTTCCCCGTCCTGTCGCTGTGCCGCCTCCCTGCGCGCACCGCCTGGACTTAGGACGACGCCCGCCTTCCTCTTGCGGCTCCCTCACCCTCGGGCCCGTGCTCTTCGCCGGGCTCCTGGGCTGCGGGGAGCCGGCGGAGCGACCGTCCCCCGGGCGGCGGGAAGGGCGTTCTAGGGGTCAGGGGCAGGGTACGGTTAGGGGGTTAGGCTGCAGGTTTGGGGTGGTGGTGGTAGGGTTAGTGTATGGGTTAGGGAGCAGGTACTGGTTAGGGTACCAGTTAAGGTTGGGGTACCGGTTAGGGCATATGTTGGAGCTGAATGTGCTCAGTGGACAACACAGGGAATGTGTGTGTGTGTGTGTGTGTGTGTGTGTGTGTGTGTGTGTGTGTGTGTGTGTGTGTGTCACAGTCTGTGTTGTCAATCTGAAAAGAAAGATCTGCAGAGGGGCAAACTAGAGTTTAGTTGGGATTAAATAATTTCAGTTTGGAGAGCACCGATTCAGGTAGGTACCCAAACAGTGTTCCCACTTGTAGGGTGAAAACAAGGGGTTTTATGAGAAAAAGGAAGGGGACAATTACATGAACTAAAAAGAGAAAAGAGCTTTCTATGGGTGTCTTAACAAGCTGATCTACTCTGTGTTATACATTGGTCGCTGAGTCTATGTTTTGGAAGTCCGCATCCATCAGACTTGTGTTCAGATGCCTGTCCTCCTGCTGGCCACTCAAACAGTTGCTGTTTTGCGCATTCCAAAGGTTTTGGCCCAATTCAGACAAAGGCGGGTGAGGCGGATTCTCGCCAGCAGCCGCTCTGGCTGCGTTCGGACACGGCTCCAGTCGTGTCCGTCTTTCACAATGTTCACGCACCTAACTATAAAGATTTCTGTGTGGAGCTTCCCATATCCACATCAAGCTGCAGGTGCGTCTGTTCTGACGTCTCCAACCTGATCCATGATCGCATAGATATTGTAACCTTCTCCCCTTGCTTACCTGTAACTTCCCCCTCCAACAGGGAGAAACCCGGTTCCCACTGTCTGTCACTTAACCCACTGCTCATCCCAGATTGCAGATGTAGTGGTTTCAGGGTTGTCAGCGAGGACCCTCGTGGAAATAGCTGATAAAACACAGTCCCCTATCTGTGTACAGTACATTTTTCCTTTATTCTACAGATTCTGTTCGTTTCCCAGTTTCCTTAGGTCTCACCACCAACAGTGAGCTTTTCCCCATACGTTCTTTGTTAAATTTTGTATTCCACCCCGTGACACTCTCACATCCTAACTAGCTTAATTTGAATGGATTACGATTTAATTGTTGGGCTCTAAGGATCTATGGGTTTAGACAGACGCATAGTGGCCAGTGTCCCTTACTAAAGTGTTTCATGGGATACTCCAGACTCCCCACCATGACCCATTTACCGTCTCTGTAGCTGTGCCTTGTCCAGAGCGTCATGTAAACGGGGTCCCACAGTGTGTGGCCTCTTCAGGTTGGCTCCTGTCACTTAGCATCATGCACACAGACTCACCCACGTCTCTGCATGGGTTGGCGGTTCCTTCCTTTCTGTTGCTGAATAGTTTCCATTGCTTGTGTAGGAGAGTCAGAATAATATCCCCCAGCTCTTCTTGGTTCCTGCGTGAGACAGCTGCTCCTCCTGCCCAGAATTAAAGAATGCTCAACAGGAGAAAAACAGACAGAAATGTAATGACATTTGTACTTCCCGTGTGCATGGGAGATGCCCAGGAACACTGAGTAGCTCCCCAAAATGACCCAAGTTAACACCGTAAATGCCATCTTTAGCTAAACACCAGAAAGGTATTAGGGGAGAAGGGAAGTTAGTTAACTGGGAGGTTATCAGGTAAAGCAGAATAAATGCAAGTGCCAGGGGAGGGGCCTACACTCCCCACCCAGAGCTGCAAATGGACAGTTACAGAAACTGCCTGTCCTGCCCTCAAATAGCAGTGGAAGCTAATACTTGTTACTGTGGCCAGATCGACTTTGTAGTTGGAATATCAGTCCATACATCTTGGGATCAAACATTATATCTTTTTTATAACTCAACTTAGTTTCTGTTTTAAATTATCCTTCTGGGATAGTGAAAACACGACTTCCCAACCCTCTCTCTGGGATGTGCCACTGTGAACACAGAAACACAATAGAAAACATGTATATTGGTCTGTGCCTCAATCCTGACACTGGGTTCCTAAAGCCCTGGGGATTTCCTGAGTAATTGCAGCATCTTTTGTTCTAAGTAGGTGGTTCTGGGTGGGCTCTGCTCGGGTGTCTTACAGGCAGAAAGCCCACGCCATGATTAGAAACTTGGAATTTTCAGCCTCACCCTTCCATTCTTCAGAGAAAGGAGAGGTGCTAGAAGTGGAGTGAGTAATAGGTCATACTTATGTCTCAAAATATGGATTTTGGAGAGCTTCCAGGTTGGTGAACGCATCCATGTCGTGTACTGGGAGGGTGGTGCATCCCAACCCACAGGGAAGAATGAAGTCCTCTGCTGGCCCAAGGCCAACGCCTTCATAATCCCAAAGAAGCTGTTAGAAACCATTTCTCACATGGGGTAGACCTTCTGTAACCTCCAGCGATTAAGGCACTAGCTTCCCTGTGCAAATCGTACAAGTTGTAGCAAAATGTAATGGAATGCACACTAGTTTGCTAATGCGTTCATCTACTGAAGCACATCCTAATTTAAGTTTTTAGCCATTATTAATAGAGCCACTGTGTAAAATCTCATGGTGGTTTTGTTTGGGTGGGAGAGTTTTTCAAAGCAGTTGTCTAAATACTGGAGATGCAATTATTGGATCTTAAGGTGAGACATATTTTTTAATGGTAAAATATATTTTAGTGGTTCCTTTATATGCATTTTGCAAATATTTTCTCCCAGTGTGTGTCTTGTGTTTGGATTCTCTGAACAAGGTCTTTTATGGTAGAAATTTTAATTCTATAAAGCCCACATGATTAATCATTTTTCTTTTGTGGATAGGCTTTTTGTGTTGGGTGTGAAAAGTCATCAGCAAGATTGTGTAGATTTTCTTGGTTTTACCTAGAATTTTTATAATTTTGCACCTAAAATTTGTCTATGGAGAATTTGGAGTGAATTTTGGTGGAAGTTGTAAAGCCTGTGTCTGCCTTCATTTCATTCGTATGGTCTCCAACAAATTGGAGAAGACACAGGAAATTTCTGCCCATTGAGTTTGAATTTCCCAAGTTTTGTGGTTCATCAATTTACCACGAGGCAGCGCCACCTTCCCTGAGCTGTGAGCGCGTGTCCTGCACCGCCCACCGTAGCCCTGCGCCTCTGCCCTCTTTGTGGACCCGTGCAGCGCATGCACGGTTAGGCCCTGGTACTTCCTTCCTGGCACGGACGGGGGCCGGGATTACTCCCGCCCCGCTGCGGCCCCGGGACACCCCGGCCGCGTCTGCAGTGACAGCTCGGTTTCCTGAGGAGCAGCGGGACGGAGAGGTAAGGAGACGCTTCCCGTGTACTGCCCGCTGAGCGCTCTTCTTCAGGGGCTGGGGAGGAAGGGCCTGCGGCGGGGAGCGGGGTTTTTACAGAGTTTTGGGGCGAGGCGGGTGCGGGTGAGTTCGGGCCGCGGGTGCGGCGGGAGGTGCTCGGGGCGAGTTCGGGGTGCGGGCTGAGCCCGGGCCCGGGCGGGCGCGCAGCGTCCAGCGCGTCCCCGGGAACCCGTGTCCTCGCGCCGCGCGCCCCTGGCCCTGTGCAGCGTGTGGACTGGCCACACCTGCGGGACGCCCTCCGGGCTCCAGGCCTCTTTCCTAACAAGGTTCTGAGACGGGAATGAGGTGGAGGGAACTTCGTTTCTAAATGGCCCGCTTGCTGGGGTGCAGGCCTTGCTGGGCGCCGGGCACATGGGATGGGTTCCTGAGAAGGGTCCCTGGGGTGGGGGCCGCCTGGGAGGCCCCCTGGGCGCAGCGCGGCGCTGACCCAGCCTGGCTTCTTGAGGGTGGCCCCCACCCGCGGTCTGGGCTCCAGGGCCTTGTGAGCTGTCTCCTCGGGCAGAGCGGGTTTGGGGGATGGAGGGCGCCCCGTGTCCTCTTTCCACACCCGCGTCTGCTTAGGCGCCACGCGGGGTCTCGGTTGCTGCAGCTCCGCAGTGTAGTGGGAGGTCTGGGCGCGATGCCCCGGCTCTGTCAGGTAATGAACCATTTCACCCGAAAGAATGTTTTGCTGTCAATTTCTATGGTCACATTGAATCTATAGCAAACTTGCCCGGGGCTGGAGCCCATTGGCAAGACACTAGGTCTTCCCGTTCACATCTGCAGTGTCCACAGTGTTCAGAGCTCAGGCCTCCTCCCCGTTGGTTCAGTTTGTTCTTAGGTACTGTATTCTTTATGATGCAGTTGTAAAGGGCATTGTTTTCTTAATCTCTCTTTCTGATGGTTGGTTATTAGTGAACAGAAGCAAATGACTTTTGTGTATTGATTTTGTATCCTGCAAGTTTCTTGAATTTCTTTTTAGTTCTAATAGGTGTTTGGTGGAGTGGTGTGGAAATTTGGAGTTAAAAAATTCCGCTCTTTCTACTCCAGGTCGTCCCAGCACCCAAGGCC